>JAUIMM010003789.1:0-32137 GCA_031769625.1 Taudactylus pleione
AGTATAGAATGTGGTTTAGAGCTGTATAATGATACATAGTATACAATGTGGTATAAAGCTGTTTAGTGGTACATAGTATAGAATATGGTGTATAGTTTTATATAGTATAGAATATGGTACAGAGCTCTATTATGGTATACAGAATAGAATATGGTGTAGAGATGTATAGTGGTACATAGTATAGAATATGGTGTATAGTGGTACATAGTATAGAATGTGGAGTATTGTGGTACATAGTATAGAATATGATGTATAGTGGTACATAGTATAGAATATGGTGTATAGTGGTAAATAGTATAGAATGTGTTGTATAGTGGTACATAGTATAGAATTTGGTGTAGAGCTGTATAGTGGTACATAGTATAGAATATGGTGTATAGAGGAACAAAGTATAGAATGTTGTGTAGAGCTGTATAGTGGTTTATAGTATAGAATGTGGTGTATAGTGGTACATATTATAGAATGTGGTATAAAGCTGTATAATGGTACATAGTATAGAATGTGGTGTATAGAGGTACATAGTATAGAATATGGTTTATAGAGGTACATAGTATAGAATATGGTGTATAGTGGTACATAGTTTTGAATATGGTGTATAGTGGTACATAGTATAGAATGTGGTGTTGAGCTGTATAGTGGTACATAGTATAGAATATGGTGTATAGTGGTATATAGTATAGAATGTGGTGTAGAGCTGTGTACAGGTATATAGCATAAAATGTGGTATATAGTGCTACATAGTATAGAATATGGTGTATAGTGGTACTTAGTACAGAATGTGGTGTATAGTAGTATATAGTATAGAATATGGTGTAGAGCTGTATAGTGGTACATAGTATAGAAAGTGGAATAGAGCTGTATAGTGGTTCATAGTATAGAATATGGTGTATAGTGGTACAGAGTATAGAATATGGGATTGAGCTGAATAGTTGTATATAGTATAGAATATGGTGTATAGTGGTGCATTGTATAGAATATGGTGTATAGTGGTATATAGAATAGAATATTGTGTAAAGAGCTACATAGTATAGAATATGGTGTATAGAGGTAAATAGTATAGAATGTGTTATATAGTGGTACATAGCATAAAATGTGGTGTAGAGCTGTATAATTGTACATAGTATAGAATGTGGTGTATAGTGTTACATAGTATAGAATATGATGTATAGTGGTACATAGTATAGAATGTGGTGTATAGTAGCATATAGTATAGAATATGGTGTAGAGCTGTATAGTGGTACATAGTATAGAATATGGTGTAGAGGTGTATAGTGGTACATAGTATAGAATATGGTGTATAGTTGTATATAGTATAGAATATGGGGTAAAGCTGTATAGTGGTATATAGTATAGAATATGGTGTATAGTGGTATATAGTATAGAATATGGTGTATATTGGTATATTGTATAGAATATGGTGTATAGAGGTACATAGTATAGAATATGGTGTATAGAGTTACATAGTATAGAATATGGTGTATAATGGTACATAGTCAAAAATGTGGTGTATAGTGGTACATAGAATATGGTGTATAGTGGTACATTGTATAGAATGTGGTGTAGAGCTGTATAGTGGTACATGTATATAATATGGTGTATAGTGTTACATAGTATAGAATGAGGTGTAGAGCTGTATAGTTTTACATAGTATAGAATATGTTGTATAGTGGTACATAGTATAGAATGTGGTGTAGGGCTGTATAGTGGTACATAGTATAGAATATGGTGTATAGTGGTACATAGTATAGAATGTGGTTTAGAGCTGTATAATGATACATAGTATACAATGTGGTATAAAGCTGTTTAGTGGTACATAGTATAGAATATGATGTATAGTTTTATATAGTATAGAATATGGTACAGAGCTCTATTATGGTATTACAGAATAGAATATGGTGTAGAGATGTATAGTGGTACATAGTATAGAATATGGTGTATAGTGGTACATAGTATAGAATGTGGAGTATTGTGGTACATAGTATAGAATATGGTGTATAGTGGTACATAGTATAGAATATGGTGTATAGTGGTAAATAGTATAGAATGTGTTGTATAGTGGTACATAGTATAGAATTTGGTGTAGAGCTGTATAGTGGTACATAGTATAGAATATGGTGTATAGAGGAACAAAGTATAGAATGTTGTGTAGAGCTGTATAGTGGTTTATAGTATAGAATGTGGTGTATAGTGGTACATATTATAGAATGTGCTATAAAGCTGTATAATGGTACATAGTATAGAATGTGGTGTATAGAGGTACATAGTATAGAATATGGTTTATAGAGGTACATAGTATAGAATATGGTGTATAGTGGTACATAGTCTTGAATATGGTGTATAGTGGTACATAGTATAGAATGTGGTGTTGAGCTGTATAGTGGTACATAGTATAGAATATGGTGTATAGTGGTATATAGTATAGAATGTGGTGTAGAGCTGTGTACAGTTATATAGTATAGAATTTGGTATATAGTGCTACATAGTATAGAATATGGTGTATAGTAGTACTTAGTACAGAATGTGGTGTATAGTAGTATATAGTATAGAATATGGTGTAGAGCTGTATAGTGGTACATAGTATAGAAAGTGGAATAGAGCTGTATAGTGGTTCATAGTATAGAATATGGTGTATAGTGGTACAGAGTATAGAATATGGGATTGAGCTGAATAGTTGTATATAGTATAGAATATGGTGTATAGTGGTGCATTGTATAGAATATGGTGTATAGTGGTATATAGAATAGAATATGGTGTAAAGAGCTACATAGTATAGAATATGGTGTATAGAGGTAAATAGTATAGAATGTGTTATATAGTGGTACATAGCATAAAATGTGGTGTAGAGCTGTATAATTGTACATAGTATAGAATGTGGTGTATAGTGTTACATAGTATAGAATATGATGTATAATGGTACATAGTATAGAATGTGGTGTATAGTAGTATATAGTATAGAATATGGTGTAGAGCTGTATAGTGGTACATAGTATAGAATATGGTGTAGAGGTGTATAGTGGTACATAGTATAGAATATGGTGTATAGTGGTATATAGTATAGAATATGGGGTAAAGCTGTATAGTGGTATATAGTATAGAATATGGTGTATAGTGGTATATTATATAGAATATGGTGTATATTGGTATATTGTATAGAATATGGTGTATAGAGGTACATAGTATAGAATATGGTGTATAGAGTTACATAGTATAGAATATGGTGTATAATGGTACATAGTCAACAATGTGGTGTATAGTGGTACATAGAATATGGTGTATAGTGGTACATTGTATAGAATGTGGTGTAGAGCTGTATAGTGGTACATAGTATATAATATGGTGTATAGTGGTACATAGTATAGAATGAGGTGTAGAGCTGTATAGTTTTACATAGTATAGAATATGTTGTATAGTGGTACATAGTATAGAATGTGGTGTAGGGCTGTATAGTGGTACATAGTATAGAATATGGTGTATAGTGGTACATAGTATAGAATGTGGTTTAGAGCTGTATAATGATACATAGTATACAATGTGGTATAAAGCTGTTTAGTGGTACATAGTATAGAATATGGTGTATAGTTTTATATAGTATAGAATATGGTACAGAGCTCTATTATGGTATACAGAATAGAATATGGTGTAGAGATGTATAGTGGTACATAGTATAGAATATGGTGTATAGTGGTACATAGTATAGAATGTGGAGTATTGTGGTACATAGTATAGAATATGATGTATAGTGGTACATAGTATAGAATATGGTGTATAGTGGTAAATAGTATAGAATGTGTTGTATAGTGGTACATAGTATAGAATTTGGTGTAGAGCTGTATAGTGGTACATAGTATAGAATATGGTGTATAGAGGAACAAAGTATAGAATGTTGTGTAGAGCTGTATAGTGGTTTATAGTATAGAATGTGGTGTATAGTGGTACATATTATAGAATGTGTATAAAGCTGTATAATGGTACATAGTATAGAATGTGGTGTATAGAGGTACATAGTATAGAATATGGTTTATAGAGGTACATAGTATAGAATATGGTGTATAGTGGTACATAGTTTTGAATATGGTGTATAGTGGTACATAGTATAGAATGTGGTGTTGAGCTGTATAGTGGTACATAGTATAGAATATGGTGTATAAGTGGTATATAGTATAGAATGTGGTGTAGAGCTGTGTACAGGTATATAGTATAGAATGTGGTATATAGTGCTACATAGTATAGAATATGGTGTATAGTAGTACTTAGTACAGAATGTGGTGTATAGTAGTATATAGTATAGAATATGGTGTAGAGCTGTATAGTGGTACATAGTATAGAAAGTGGAATAGAGCTGTATAGTGGTTCATAGTATAGAATATGGTGTATAGTGGTACAGAGTATAGAATATGGGATTGAGCTGATAGTTGTATATAGTATAGAATATGGTGTATAGTGGTGCATTGTATAGAATATGGTGTATAGTGGTATATAGAATAGAATATGGTGTAAAGAGCTACATAGTATAGAATATGGTGTATAGAGGTAAATAGTATAGAATGTGTTATATAGTGGTACATAGCATAAAATGTGGTGTAGAGCTGTATAATTGTACATAGTATAGAATGTGGTGTATAGTGTTACATAGTATAGAATATGATGTATAATGGTACATAGTATAGAATGTGGTGTATAGTAGTATATAGTATAGAATATGGTGTAGAGCTGTATAGTGGTACATAGTATAGAATATGGTGTAGAGGTGTATAGTGGTACATAGTATAGAATATGGTGTATAGTGGTATATAGTATAGAATATGGGGTAAAGCTGTATAGTGGTATATAGTATAGAATATGGTGTATAGTGGTATATTATATAGAATATGGTGTATATTGGTATATTGTATAGAATATGGTGTATAGAGGTACATAGTATAGAATATGGTGTATAGAGTTACATAGTATAGAATATGGTGTATAATGGTACATAGTCAACAATGTGGTGTATAGTGGTACATAGAATATGGTGTATAGTGGTACATTGTATAGAATGTGGTGTAGAGCTGTATAGTGGTACATAGTATATAATATGGTGTATAGTGGTACATAGTATAGAATGAGGTGTAGAGCTGTATAGTTTTACATAGTATAGAATATGTTGTATAGTGGTACATAGTATAGAATGTGGTGTAGGGCTGTATAGTGGTACATAGTATAGAATATGGTGTATAGTGGTACATAGTATAGAATGTGGTTTAGAGCTGTATAATGATACATAGTATACAATGTGGTATAAAGCTGTTTAGTGGTACATAGTATAGAATATGGTGTATAGTTTTATATAGTATAGAATATGGTACAAGAGCTCTATTATGGTATACAGAAGAGAATATGGTGTAGAGATGTATAGTGGTACATAGTATAGAATATGGTGTATAGTGGTACATAGTATAGAATGTGGAGTATTGTGGTACATAGTATAGAATATGATGTATAGTGGTACATAGTATAGAATATGGTGTATAGTGGTAAATAGTATAGAATGTGTTGTATAGTGGTACATAGTATAGAATTTGGTGTAGAGCTGTATAGTGGTACATAGTATAGAATATGGTGTATAGAGGAACAAAGTATAGAATGTTGTGTAGAGCTGTATAGTGGTTTATAGTATAGAATGTGGTGTATAGTGGTACATATTATAGAATGTGGTATAAAGCTGTATAATGGTACATAGTATAGAATGTGGTGTATAGAGGTACATAGTATAGAATATGGTTTATAGAGGTACATAGTATAGAATATGGTGTATAGTGGTACATAGTTTTGAATATGGTGTATAGTGGTACATAGTATAGAATGTGGTGTTGAGCTGTATAGTGGTACATAGTATAGAATATGGTGTATAGTGGTATATAGTATAGAATGTGGTGTAGAGCTGTGTACAGGTATATAGCATAAAATGTGGTATATAGTGCTACATAGTATAGAATATGGTGTATAGTGGTACTTAGTACAGAATGTGGTGTATAGTAGTATATAGTATAGAATATGGTGTAGAGCTGTATAGTGGTACATAGTATAGAAAGTGGAATAGAGCTGTATAGTGGTTCATAGTATAGAATATGGTGTATAGTGGTACAGAGTATAGAATATGGGATTGAGCTGAATAGTTGTATATAGTATAGAATATGGTGTATAGTGGTGCATTGTATAGAATATGGTGTATAGTGGTATATAGAATAGAATATTGTGTAAAGAGCTACATAGTATAGAATATGGTGTATAGAGGTAAATAGTATAGAATGTGTTATATAGTGGTACATAGCATAAAATGTGGTGTAGAGCTGTATAATTGTACATAGTATAGAATGTGGTGTATAGTGTTACATAGTATAGAATATGATGTATAGTGGTACATAGTATAGAATGTGGTGTATAGTAGCATATAGTATAGAATATGGTGTAGAGCTGTATAGTGGTACATAGTATAGAATATGGTGTAGAGGTGTATCAGTGGTACATAGTATAGAATATGGTGTATAGTTGTATATAGTATAGAATATGGGGTAAAGCTGTATAGTGGTATATAGTATAGAATATGGTGTATAGTGGTATATAGTATAGAATATGGTGTATATTGGTATATTGTATAGAATATGGTGTATAGAGGTACATAGTATAGAATATGGTGTATAGAGTTACATAGTATAGAATATGGTGTATAATGGTACATAGTCAAAAATGTGGTGTATAGTGGTACATAGAATATGGTGTATAGTGGTACATTGTATAGAATGTGGTGTAGAGCTGTATAGTGGTACATAGTATATAATATGGTGTATAGTGTTACATAGTATAGAATGAGGTGTAGAGCTGTATAGTTTTACATAGTATAGAATATGTTGTATAGTGGTACATAGTATAGAATGTGGTGTAGGGCTGTATAGTGGTACATAGTATAGAATATGGTGTATAGTGGTACATAGTATAGAATGTGGTTTAGAGCTGTATAATGATACATAGTATACAATGTGGTATAAAGCTGTTTAGTGGTACATAGTATAGAATATGGTGTATAGTTTTATATAGTATAGAATATGGTACAGAGCTCTATTATGGTATACAGAATAGAATATGGTGTAGAGATGTATAGTGGTACATAGTATAGAATATGGTGTATAGTGGTACATAGTATAGAATGTGGAGTATTGTGGTACATAGTATAGAATATGGTGTATAGTGGTACATAGTATAGAATATGGTGTATAGTGGTAAATAGTATAGAATGTGTTGTATAGTGGTACATAGTATAGAATTTGGTGTAGAGCTGTATAGTGGTACATAGTATAGAATATGGTGTATAGAGGAACAAAGTATAGAATGTTGTGTAGAGCTGTATAGTGGTTTATAGTATAGAATGTGGTGTATAGTGGTACATATTATAGAATGTGGTATAAAGCTGTATAATGGTACATAGTATAGAATGTGGTGTATAGAGGTACATAGTATAGAATATGGTTTATAGAGGTACATATTATAGAATATGGTGTATAGTGGTACATAGTCTTGAATATGGTGTATAGTGGTACATAGTATAGAATGTGGTGTTGAGCTGTATAGTGGTACATAGTATAGAATATGGTGTATAGTGGTATATAGTGTAGAATGTGGTGTAGAGCTGTGTACAGGTATATAGTATAGAATGTGGTATATAGTGCTACATAGTATAGAAAATGGTGTATAGTGGTACTTAGTACAGAATGTGGTGTATAGTAGTATATAGTATAGAATATGGTGTAGAGCTGTATAGTGGTACATAGTATAGAAAGTGGAATAGAGCTGTATAGTGGTTCATAGTATAGAATATGGTGTATAGTGGTACAGAGTATAGAATATGGGATTGAGCTGAATAGTTGTATATAGTATAGAATATGGTGTATAGTGGTGCATTGTATAGAATATGGTGCTATAGTGGTATATAGAATAGAATATGGAGTAAAGAGCTACATAGTATAGAATATGGTGTATAGAGGTAAATAGTATAGAATGTGTTATATAGTGGTACATAGCATAAAATGTGGTGTAGAGCTGTATAATTGTACATAGTATAGAATGTGGTGTATAGTGTTACATAGTATAGAATATGATGTATAGTTGTACATAGTATAGAATGTGATGTATAGTAGTATATAGTATAGAATATGGTGTAGAGCTGTATAGTGGTACATAGTATAGAATATGGTGTAGAGGTGTATAGTGGTACATAGTATAGAATATGGTGTATAGTGGTATATAGTATAGAATATGGGGTAAAGCTGTATAGTGGTATATAGTATAGAATATGGTGTATAGTGGTATATAGTATAGAATATGGTGTATATTGGTATATTGTATAGAATATGGTGTATAGAAGGTACATAGTATAGAATATGGTGTATAGAGTTACATAGTATAGAATATGGTGTATAATGGTACATAGTCAACAATGTGGTGTATAGTGGTACATAGAATATGGTGTATAGTGGTACATTGTATAGAATGTGGTGTAGAGCTGTATAGTGGTACATAGTATAGAATGAGGTGTAGAGCTGTATAGTTTTACATAGTATAGAATATGTTGTATAGTGGTACATAGTATAGAATGTGGTGTAGGGCTGTATAGTGGTACATAGTATAGAATATGGTGTATAGTGGTACATAGTATAGAATGTGGTTTAGAGCTGTATAATGATACATAGTATACAATGTGGTATAAAGCTGTTTAGTGGTACATAGTATAGAATATGGTGTATAGTTTTATATAGTATAGAATATGGTACAGAGCTCTATTATTGTATACAGAATAGAATATGGTGTAGAGATGTATAGTGGTACATAGTATAGAATATGGTGTATAGTGGTACATAGTATAGAATGTGGAGTATTGTGGTACATAGTATAGAATATGGTGTATAGTGGTACATAGTATAGAATATGGTGTATAGTGGTAAATAGTATAGAATGTGTTGTATAGTGGTACATAGTATAGAATTTGGTGTAGAGCTGTATAGTGGTACATAGTATAGAATATGGTGTATAGAGGAACAAAGTATAGAATGTTGTGTAGAGCTGTATAGTGGTTTATAGTATAGAATGTGGTGTATAGTGGTACATATTATAGAATGTGGTATAAAGCTGTATAATGGTACATAGTATAGAATGTGGTGTATAGTGGTACATAGTATAGAATATGGTGTATAGTGGTACATAATATAGAATATGGTGTATAGTGGTACATAGTATAGAATGTGGTGTAGAGCTGTATAGTGGTACAAAGTATAGAATGTGGTGTAGAGCTAAATAGTGGTACATAGTATACAATATGGTGTATAGAGGTACATAGTATAGAATATGGTGTATGGTGTTGCATAGTATAGAATGTGGTATAATGCTGTATAATTGTACATAGTATAGAATGTGGTGTATAGTGGTACACAGTATAGAATAAATTGTAAAGAGGTGCAAAGTATAGAATATGGTGTATAGTGGTACATAGTATAGAATATAGTGTATAGTGGTACATAGTATAGAATATGGTGTATAGTGGTACATAGTTTAGAAAATGGTGTATAGAGGTATATAGTTTAGAATATGGTGTATAGTGGTACATATTATAGAATACGGTGTATAGTGGTACATAGTATAGAATATGGTGAATTGTGGTACATAGTATAGAATATGGTATATAGAGGTACATATTATAGAATATGGTGTACAGTGATACATAGTATAGAATGTGGTGTATAGTGGTACATAGTACAGAATTTGGTGTAGAGCTGTACAGTGGTACATAGTATAGAATATGGTGTATAGAGGAACATAGTATAGAATGTGGTGTAGAGCTGTATAGTGGTACATTGTATAGAATGTGGTGTATAGTGGTACATAGTATAGAATGTGGTATAAAGCTGTACAGTGGTACATAGTATAGAATGTGGTGTATAGTGGTATATAGTATAGAATATGGTGTATAGTGATACATAGTATAGAATGTGGTGTAGAGCTGTATAGTGGTACATAGTATAGAATGTGGTGTAGAGCTGAATAGTGGTACATAGTATAGAATATGGTGTATAGTGGTAAATAGTACAGAATATGGTGTATAGTGGTACATAGTATAGAATAAGGTGTATAGTGGTATATAGTAAAGAATATGGTGCATAGTGGTAGATAGTATAGAATATGGTGTATGGTGGTACATAGAATAGAATATGGTGTACAGTGGTATATAGTATAGAATGTGATGTATAGTGGTACATAGTATAGAATAATAGAATATGGTGTATTGTGGAACACAGTATAGAATATGGTGTATATTGATACATAGTATAGAATATGCTGTATAATACATAGTATAGAATATGGGGTAGAGCTGTATAGTGGTACATAGTATAGAATATGGTGTAGAGCTGTATTGTGGTACATAGTATAGAATATGGTGTATAGTGGTAGATAGTATAGAATATGGTGTTTAGTGGTACATAATATAGAATATGGTGTATAGTTGTACATTGTATAGAATATGGAGTGTAGTGGTACATAGTATAGAATATGGTGTATAGTGGTACATAGTATACAATATGGTGTATAGAGGTACATAGTACAGAATATGGTGTATAGTGTTACATAGTATAGAATGTGGTGTATATTGGTATATAGTATAAAATGTGGTGTAGAGCTGTATAGTGGTACATAGTATAGAATGTGGTGTAAAGTGTTACATAGTATAGAATATGATGTATAGTAGTACATAGTATAGAATGTGGTGTATAGTAGTATATAATATAGAATATGGTGTAGAGCTGTAGAGTGGTTCATAGTATAGAAAATGGTGTATAGTGGTACATAGTATAGAATATGGGGTAAAGCTGTAAAGTGGTATAAAGTATAGAATATGGTGTATTGTGGTATATAGTATAGAATATGGTGTATAGTGGTATATTGTATAGAATATGGTGTATAGAGGTACATAGTATAGAATATGGTGTATAGAGTTACATAGTATAGAATATGATATATAATGGTACATAGTCAAGAATGTGGTGTATAGTGGTACATAGAATATGGTGTATAGTGGTACATTGTATAGAATGTGGTGTAGAGCTGTATAGTGGTACATAGTATATAATATGGTGTATAGTGGTACATAGTATAGAATGAGGTGTAGAGCTGTATTTTTTTACATAGTATAGAATATGTTGTATAGTGGTACATAGTATAGAATGTGGTGTAGAGCTGTATAGTGGTACATAGTATAGAATATGGTGTATAGTGATACATAGTATAGAATGTGGTTTAGAGCTGTATAATGATACATAGTATAAATGTGGTATAAAGCTGTTTAGTGGTACATAGTATAGAATATGGTGTATAGTTTTATATAGTATAGAATATGGTACAGTGCTCTATTATGGTATATAGAATAGAATATGGTGTAGAGATGTATAGTGGTACATAATATAGAATATGGTGTATAGTGGTAAATAGTATAGAATGTGTTGTATAATGGTACATAGTATAGAATTTGGTGTAGAGCTGTATAGTGGTACATAGTATAGAATATGGTGTATAGTGGTACATAGTATAGAATATGGTGTATAGTGGTACATAGTATAGAATATGACGTATAGTGGTACATAGTATAGAATGTGGTGTAGAGCTGTATAGTGGTACAAAGTATAGAATGTGGTGTAGAGCTAAATAGTGGTACATAGTATAGAATATGGTGTATAGAGGTACATAATAGAGAATATGGTGTAAAGTGTTGCATAGTTTAGAATGTGGTGTAGAGCTGTATAGTGGTACATAGTATAGAATGTGGTGTATAGAGGTACATAGTATAGAATATAGTGTATAGAGGTACAAAGTATAGAATATGGTGTATAGTGGTACATAGTACAGAATGTGGTGTATAGTGAGTGGTACATAGTATAGAATATGGTGTATAGAGGTACATAGTATAGAATATGGTTTATAGAGGTACATAGTATAGAATATGGTGTATAGTGGTACATAGTCTTGAATATGGTGTATAGTGGTACATAGTATAGAATGTGGTGTTGAGCTGTATAGTGGTACATAGTATAGAATATGGTGTATAGTGGTATATAGTATAGAATGTGGTGTAGAGCTGTGTACAGGTATATAGTATAGAATGTGGTATATAGTGCTACATAGTATAGAATATGGTGTATAGTAGTACTTAGTACAGAATGTGGTGTATAGTAGTATATAGTATAGAATATGGTGTAGAGCTGTATAGTGGTACATAGTATAGAAAGTGGAATAGAGCTGTATAGTGGTTCATAGTATAGAATATGGTGTATAGTGGTACAGAGTATAGAATATGGGATTGAGCTGAATAGTTGTATATAGTATAGAATATGGTGTATAGTGGTGCATTGTACAGAATATGGTGTATAGTGGTATATAGAATAGAATATGGTGTAAAGAGCTACATAGTATAGAATATGGTGTATAGAGGTAAATAGTATAGAATGTGTTATATAGTGGTACATAGCATAAAATGTGGTGTAGAGCTGTATAATTGTACATAGTATAGAATGTGGTGTATAGTGTTACATAGTATAGAATATGATGTATAATGGTACATAGTATAGAATGTGGTGTATAGTAGTATATAGTATACAATATGGTGTAGAGCTGTATAGTGGTACATAGTATAGAATATGGTGTAGAGGTGTATAGTGGTACATAGTATAGAATATGGTGTATAGTGGTATATAGTATAGAATATGGGGTAAAGCTGTATAGTGGTATATAGTATAGAATATGGTGTATAGTGGTATATTATATAGAATATGGTGTATATTGGTATATTGTATAGAATATGGTGTATAGAGGTACATAGTATAGAATATGGTGTATAGAGTTACATAGTATAGAATATGGTGTATAATGGTACATAGTCAACAATGTGGTGTATAGTGGTACATAGAATATGGTGTATAGTGGTACATTGTATAGAATGTGGTGTAGAGCTGTATTGTGGTACATAGTATATAATATGGTGTATAGTGGTACATAGTATAGAATGAGGTGTAGAGCTGTATAGTTTTACATAGTATAGAATATGTTGTATAGTGGTACATAGTATAGAATGTGGTGTAGGGCTGTATAGTGGTACATAGTATAGAATATGGTGTATAGTGGTACATAGTATAGAATGTGGTTTAGAGCTGTATAATGATACATAGTATACAATGTGGTATAAAGCTGTTTAGTGGTACATAGTATAGAATATGGTGTATAGTTTTATATAGTATAGAATATGGTACAGAGCTCTATTATGGTATACAGAATAGAATATGGTGTAGAGATGTATAGTGGTACATAGTATAGAATATGGTGTATAGTGGTACATAGTATAGAATGTGGAGTATTGTGGTACATAGTATAGAATATGATGTATAGTGGTACATAGTATAGAATATGGTGTATAGTGGTAAATAGTATAGAATGTGTTGTATAGTGGTACATAGTATAGAATTTGGTGTAGAGCTGTATAGTGGTACATAGTATAGAATATGGTGTATAGAGGAACAAAGTATAGAATGTTGTGTAGAGCTGTATAGTGGTTTATAGTATAGAATGTGGTGTATAGTGGTACATATTATAGAATGTGGTATAAAGCTGTATAATGGTACATAGTATAGAATGTGGTGTATAGAGGTACATAGTATAGAATATGGTTTATAGAGGTACATAGTATAGAATATGGTGTATAGTGGTACATAGTTTTGAATATGGTGTATAGTGGTACATAGTATAGAATGTGGTGTTGAGCTGTATAGTGGTACATAGTATAGAATATGGTGTATAGTGGTATATAGTATAGAATGTGGTGTAGAGCTGTGTACAGGTATATAGCATAAAATGTGGTATATAGTGCTACATAGTATAGAATATGGTGTATAGTGGTACTTAGTACAGAATGTGGTGTATAGTAGTATATAGTATAGAATATGGTGTAGAGCTGTATAGTGGTACATAGTATAGAAAGTGGAATAGAGCTGTATAGTGGTTCATAGTATAGAATATGGTGTATAGTGGTACAGAGTATAGAATATGGGATTGAGCTGAATAGTTGTATATAGTATAGAATATGGTGTATAGTGGTGCATTGTATAGAATATGGTGTATAGTGGTATATAGAATAGAATATTGTGTAAAGAGCTACATAGTATAGAATATGGTGTATAGAGGTAAATAGTATAGAATGTGTTATATAGTGGTACATAGCATAAAATGTGGTGTAGAGCTGTATAATTGTACATAGTATAGAATGTGGTGTATAGTGTTACATAGTATAGAATATGATGTATAGTGGTACATAGTATAGAATGTGGTGTATAGTAGCATATAGTATAGAATATGGTGTAGAGCTGTATAGTGGTACATAGTATAGAATATGGTGTAGAGGTGTATAGTGGTACATAGTATAGAATATGGTGTATAGTTGTATATAGTATAGAATATGGGGTAAAGCTGTATAGTGGTATATAGTATAGAATATGGTGTATAGTGGTATATAGTATAGAATATGGTGTATATTGGTATATTGTATAGAATATGGTGTATAGAGGTACATAGTATAGAATATGGTGTATAGAGTTACATAGTATAGAATATGGTGTATAATGGTACATAGTCAAAAATGTGGTGTATAGTGGTACATAGAATATGGTGTATAGTGGTACATTGTATAGAATGTGGTGTAGAGCTGTATAGTGGTACATAGTATATAATATGGTGTATAGTGTTACATAGTATAGAATGAGGTGTAGAGCTGTATAGTTTTACATAGTATAGAATATGTTGTATAGTGGTACATAGTATAGAATGTGGTGTACAGCAGTATAGTGGTACATAGTATAGAATATGGTGTATAGTGGTACATAGTATAGAATGTGGTTTAGAGCTGTATAATGATACATAGTATACAATGTGGTATAAAGCTGTTTAGTGGTACATAGTATAGAATATGGTGTATAGTTTTATATAGTATAGAATATGGTACAGAGCTCTATTATGGTATACAGAATAGAATATGGTGTAGAGATGTATAGTGGTACATAGTATAGAATATGGTGTATAGTGGTACATAGTATAGCATGTGGAGTATTGTGGTACATAGTATAGAATATGGTGTATAGTGGTACATAGTATAGAATATGGTGTATAGTGGTAAATAGTATAGAATGTGTTGTATAGTGGTACATAGTATAGAATTTGGTGTAGAGCTGTATAGTGGTACATAGTATAGAATATGGTGTATAGAGGAACAAAGTATAGAATGTTGTGTAGAGCTGTATAGTGGTTTATAGTATAGAATGTGGTGTATAGTGGTACATATTATAGAATGTGGTATAAAGCTGTATAATGGTACATAGTATAGAATATGGTTTATAGAGGTACATAGTATAGAATATGGTGTATAGTGGTACATAGTCTTGAATATGGTGTATAGTGGTACATAGTATAGAATGTGGTGTTGAGCTGTATAGTGGTACATAGTATAGAATATGGTGTATAGTGGTATATAGTATAGAATGTGGTGTAGAGCTGTGTACAGGTATATAGTATAGAATGTGGTATATAGTGCTACATAGTATAGAATATGGTGTATAGTAGTACTTAGTACAGAATGTGGTGTATAGTAGTATATAGTATAGAATATGGTGTAGAGCTGTATAGTGGTACATAGTATAGAAAGTGGAATAGAGCTGTATAGTGGTTCATAGTATAGAATATGGTGTATAGTGGTACAGAGTATAGAATATGGGATTGAGCTGAATAGTTGTATATAGTATAGAATATGGTGTATAGTGGTGCATTGTATAGAATATGGTGTATAGTGGTATATAGAATAGAATATGGTGTAAAGAGCTACATAGTATAGAATATGGTGTATAGAGGTAAATAGTATAGAATGTGTTATATAGTGGTACATAGCATAAAATGTGGTGTAGAGCTGTATAATTGTACATAGTATAGAATGTGGTGTATAGTGTTACATAGTATAGAATATGATGTATAATGGTATATAGTATAGAATATGGTGTAGAGCTGTATAGTGGTACATAGTATAGAATATGGTGTAGAGGTGTATAGTGGTACATAGTATAGAATATGGTGTATAGTGGTATATAGTATAGAATATGGGGTAAAGCTGTATAGTGGTATATAGTATAGAATATGGTGTATAGTGGTATATTATATAGAATATGGTGTATATTGGTATATTGTATAGAATATGGTGTATAGAGGTACATAGTATAGAATATGGTGTATAGAGTTACATAGTATAGAATATGGTGTATAATGGTACATAGTCAACAATGTGGTGTATAGTGGTACATAGAATATGGTGTATAGTGGTACATTGTATAGAATGTGGTGTAGAGCTGTATAGTGGTACATAGTATATAATATGGTGTATAGTGGTACATAGTATAGAATGAGGTGTAGAGCTGTATAGTTTTACATAGTATAGAATATGTTGTATAGTGGTACATAGTATAGAATGTGGTGTAGGGCTGTATAGTGGTACATAGTATAGAATATGGTGTATAGTGGTAGATAGTATAGAATGTGGTTTAGAGCTGTATAATGATACATAGTATACAATGTGGTATAAAGCTGTTTAGTGGTACATAGTATAGAATATGGTGTATAGTTTTATATAGTATAGAATATGGTACAGAGCTCTATTATGGTATACAGAATAGAATATGGTGTAGAGATGTATAGTGGTACATAGTATAGAATATGGTGTATAGTGGTACATAGTATAGAATGTGGAGTATTGTGGTACATAGTATAGAATATGATGTATAGTGGTACATAGTATAGAATATGGTGTATAGTGGTAAATAGTATAGAATGTGTTGTATAGTGGTACATAGTATAGAATTTGGTGTAGAGCTGTATAGTGGTACATAGTATAGAATATGGTGTATAGAGGAACAAAGTATAGAATGTTGTGTAGAGCTGTATAGTGGTTTATAGTATAGAATGTGGTGTATAGTGGTACATATTATAGAATGTGGTATAAAGCTGTATAATGGTACATAGTATAGAATGTGGTGTATAGAGGTACATAGTATAGAATATGGTTTATAGAGGTACATAGTATAGAATATGGTGTATAGTGGTACATAGTTTTGAATATGGTGTATAGTGGTACATAGTATAGAATGTGGTGTTGAGCTGTATAGTGGTACATAGTATAGAATATGGTGTATAGTGGTATATAGTATAGAATGTGGTGTAGAGCTGTGTACAGGTATATAGTATAGAATGTGGTATATAGTGCTACATAGTATAGAATATGGTGTATAGTAGTACTTAGTACAGAATGTGGTGTATAGTAGTATATAGTATAGAATATGGTGTAGAGCTGTATAGTGGTACATAGTATAGAAAGTGGAATAGAGCTGTATAGTGGTTCATAGTATAGAATATGGTGTATAGTGGTACAGAGTATTGAATATGGGATTGAGCTGAATAGTTGTATATAGTATAGAATATGGTGTATAGTGGTGCATTGTATAGAATATGGTGTATAGTGGTATATAGAATAGAATATGGTGTAAAGAGCTACATAGTATAGAATATGGTGTATAGAGGTAAATAGTATAGAATGTGTTATATAGTGGTACATAGCATAAAATGTGGTGTAGAGCTGTATAATTGTACATAGTATAGAATGTGGTGTATAGTGTTACATAGTATAGAATATGATGTATAATGGTACATAGTATAGAATGTGGTGTATAGTAGTATATAGTATAGATTATGGTGTAGAGCTGTATAGTGGTACATAGTATAGAATATGGTGTAGAGGTGTATAGTGGTACATAGTATAGAATATGGTGTATAGTGGTATATAGTATAGAATATGGGTTAAAGCTGTATAGTGGTATATAGTATAGAATATGGTGTATAGTGGTATATTATATAGAATATGGTGTATATTGGTATATTGTATAGAATATGGTGTATAGAGGTACATAGTATAGAATATGGTGTATAGAGTTACATAGTATAGAATATGGTGTATAATGGTACATAGTCAATAATGTGGTGTATAGTGGTACATAGAATATGGTGTATAGTGGTACATTGTATAGAATGTGGTGTAGAGCTGTATAGTGGTACATAGTATATAATATGGTGTATAGTGGTACATAGTATAGAATGAGGTGTAGAGCTGTATAGTTTTACATAGTATAGAATATGTTGTATAGTGGTACATAGTATAGAATGTGGTGTAGGGCTGTATAGTGGTACATAGTATAGAATATGGTGTATAGTGGTACATAGTATAGAATGTGGTTTAGAGCTGTATAATGATACATAGTATACAATGTGGTATAAAGCTGTTTAGTGGTACATAGTATAGAATATGGTGTATAGTTTTATATAGTATAGAATATGGTACAGAGCTCTATTATGGTATACAGAATAGAATATGGTGTAAAGATGTATAGTGGTACATAGTATAGAATATGGTGTATAGTGGTACATAGTATAGAATGTGGAGTATTGTGGTACATAGTATAGAATATGATGTATAGTGGTACATAGTATAGAATATGGTGTATAGTGGTAAATAGTATAGAATGTGTTGTATAGTGGTACATAGTATAGAATTTGGTGTAGAGCTGTATAGTGGTACATAGTATAGAATATGGTGTATAGAGGAACAAAGTATAGAATGTTGTGTAGAGCTGTATAGTGGTTTATAGTATAGAATGTGGTGTATAGTGGTACATATTATAGAATGTGGTATAAAGCTGTATAATGGTACATAGTATAGAATGTGGTGTATAGAGGTACATAGTATAGAATATGGTTTATAGAGGTACATAGTATAGAATATGGTGTATAGTGGTACATAGTTTTGAATATGGTGTATAGTGGTACATAGTACAGAATGTGGTGTTGAGCTGTATAGTGGTACATAGTATAGAATATGGTGTATAGTGGTATATAGTATAGAATGTGGTGTAGAGCTGTGTACAGGTATATAGCATAAAATGTGGTATATAGTGCTACATAGTATAGAATATGGTGTATAGTGGTACTTAGTACAGAATGTGGTGTATAGTAGTATATAGTATAGAATATGGTGTAGAGCTGTATAGTGGTACATAGTATAGAAAGTGGAATAGAGCTGTATAGTGGTTCATAGTATAGAATATGGTGTATAGTGGTACAGAGTATAGAATATGGGATTGAGCTGAATAGTTGTATATAGTATAGAATATGGTGTATAGTGGTGCATTGTATAGAATATGGTGTATAGTGGTATATAGAATAGAATATTGTGTAAAGAGCTACATAGTATAGAATATGGTGTATAGAGGTAAATAGTATAGAATGTGTTATATAGTGGTACATAGCATAAAATGTGGTGTAGAGCTGTATAATTGTACATAGTATAGAATGTGGTGTATAGTGTTACATAGTATAGAATATGATGTATAGTGGTACATAGTATAGAATGTGGTGTATAGTAGCATATAGTATAGAATATGGTGTAGAGCTGTATAGTGGTACATAGTATAGAATATGGTGTAGAGGTGTATAGTGGTACATAGTATAGAATATGGTGTATAGTTGTATATAGTATAGAATATGGGGTAAAGCTGTATAGTGGTATATAGTATAGAATATGGTGTATAGTGGTATATAGTATAGAATATGGTGTATATTGGTATATTGTATAGAATATGGTGTATAGAGGTACATAGTATAGAATATGGTGTATAGAGTTACATAGTATAGAATATGGTGTATAATGGTACATAGTCAAAAATGTGGTGTATAGTGGTACATAGAATATGGTGTATAGTGGTACATTGTATAGAATGTGGTGTAGAGCTGTATAGTGGTACATAGTATATAATATGGTGTATAGTGATACATAGTATAGAATGAGGTGTAGAGCTGTATAGTTTTACATAGTATAGAATATGTTGTATAGTGGTACATAGTATAGAATGTGGTGTAGGGCTGTATAGTGGTACATAGTATAGAATATGGTGTATAGTGGTACATAGTATAGAATGTGGTTTAGAGCTGTATAATGATACATAGTATACAATGTGGTATAAAGCTGTTTAGTGGTACATAGTATAGAATATGGTGTATAGTTTTATATAGTATAGAATATGGTACAGAGCTCTATTATGGTATACAGAATAGAATATGGTGTAGAGATGTATAGTGGTACATAGTATAGAATATGGTGTATAGTGGTACATAGTATAGAATGTGGAGTATTGTGGTACATAGTATAGAATATGGTGTATAGTGGTACATAGTATAGAATATGGTGTATAGTGGTAAATAGTATAGAATGTGTTGTATAGTGGTACATAGTATAGAATTTGGTGTAGAGCTGTATAGTGGTACATAGTATAGAATATGGTGTATAGAGGAACAAAGTATAGAATGTTGTGTAGAGCTGTATAGTGGTTTATAGTATAGAATGTGGTGTATAGTGGTACATATTATAGAATGTGGTATAAAGCTGTATAATGGTACATAGTATAGAATGTGGTGTATAGAGGTACATAGTATAGAATATGGTTTATAGAGGTACATAGTATAGAATATGGTGTATAGTGGTACATAGTCTTGAATATGGTGTATAGTGGTACATAGTATAGAATGTGGTGTTGAGCTGTATAGTGGTACATAGTATAGAATATGGTGTATAGTGGTATATAGTGTAGAATGTGGTGTAGAGCTGTGTACAGGTATATAGTATAGAATGTGGTATATAGTGCTACATAGTATAGAATATGGTGTATAGTGGTACTTAGTACAGAATGTGGTGTATAGTAGTATATAGTATAGAATATGGTGTAGAGCTGTATAGTGGTACATAGTATAGAAAGTGGAATAGAGCTGTATAGTGGTTCATAGTATAGAATATGGTGTATAGTGGTACAGAGTATAGAATATGGGATTGAGCTGAATAGTTGTATATAGTATAGAATATGGTGTATAGTGGTGCATTGTATAGAATATGGTGTATAGTGGTATATAGAATAGAATATGGAGTAAAGAGCTACATAGTATAGAATATGGTGTACAGAGGTAAATAGTATAGAATGTGTTATATAGTGGTACATAGCATAAAATGTGGTGTAGAGCTGTATAATTGTACATAGTATAGAATGTGGTGTATAGTGTTACATAGTATAGAATATGATGTATAGTTGTACATAGTATAGAATGTGGTGTATAGTAGTATATAGTATAGAATATGGTGTAGAGCTGTATAGTGGTACATAGTATAGAATATGGTGTAGAGGTGTATAGTGGTACATAGTATAGAATATGGTGTATAGTGGTATATAGTATAGAATATGGGGTAAAGCTGTATAGTGGTATATAGTATAGAATATGGTGTATAGTGGTATATAGTATAGAATATGGTGTATATTGGTATATTGTATAGAATATGGTGTATAGAGGTACATAGTATAGAATATGGTGTATATAGTTACATAGTATAGAATATGTTGTATAATGGTACATAGTCAACAATGTGGTGTATAGTGGTACATAGAATATGGTGTATAGTGGTACATTGTATAGAATGTGGTGTAGAGCTGTATAGTGGTACATAGTATATAATATGGTGTATAGTGTTACATAGTATAGAATGAGGTGTAGAGCTGTATAGTTTTACATAGTATAGAATATGTTGTATAGTGGTACATAGTATAGAATGTGGTGTAGGGCTGTATAGTGGTACATAGTATAGAATATGGTGTATAGTGGTACATAGTATAGAATGTGGTTTAGAGCTGTATAATGATACATAGTATACAATGTGGTATAAAGCTGTTTAGTGGTACATAGTATAGAATATGGTGTATAGTTTTATATAGTATAGAATATGGTACAGAGCTCTATTATGGTATACAGAATAGAATATGGTGTAGAGATGTATAGTGGTACATAGTATAGAATATGGTGTATAGTGGTACATAGTATAGAATGTGGAGTATTGTGGTACATAGTATAGAATATGGTGTATAGTGGTACATAGTATAGAATATGGTGTATAGTGGTAAATAGTATAGAATGTGTTGTATAGTGGTACATAGTATAGAATTTGGTGTAGAGCTGTATAGTGGTACATAGTATAGAATATGGTGTATAGAGGAACAAAGTATAGAATGTTGTGTAGAGCTGTATAGTGGTTTATAGTATAGAATGTGGTGTATAGTGGTACATATTATAGAATGTGGTATAAAGCTGTATAATGGTACATAGTATAGAATGTGGTGTATAGAGGTACATAGTATAGAATATGGTTTATAGAGGTACATAGTATAGAATATGGTGTATAGTGGTACATAGTCTTGAATATGGTGTATAGTGGTACATAGTATAGAATGTGGTGTTGAGCTGTATAGTGGTACATAGTATAGAATATGGTGTATAGTGGTATATAGTGTAGAATGTGGTGTAGAGCTGTGTACAGGTATATAGTATAGAATGTGGTATATAGTGCTACATAGTATAGAATATGGTGTATAGTGGTACTTAGTACAGAATGTGGTGTATAGTAGTATATAGTATAGAATATGGTGTAGAGCTGTATAGTGGTACATAGTATAGAAAGTGGAATAGAGCTGTATAGTGGTTCATAGTATAGAATATGGTGTATAGTGGTACAGAGTATAGAATATGGGATTGAGCTGAATAGTTGTATATAGTATAGAATATGGTGTATAGTGGTGCATTGTATAGAATATGGTGTATAGTGGTATATAGAATAGAATATGGAGTAAAGAGCTACATAGTATAGAATATGGTGTACAGAGGTAAATAGTATAGAATGTGTTATATAGTGGTACATAGCATAAAATGTGGTGTAGAGCTGTATAATTGTACATAGTATAGAATGTGGTGTATAGTGTTACATAGTATAGAATATGATGTATAGTTGTACATAGTATAGAATATGGTGTATAGTGGTATATAGTATAGAATATGGGGTAAAGCTGTATAGTGGTATATAGTATAGAATATGGTGTATAGTGGTATATAGTATAGAATATGGTGTATATTGGTATATTGTATAGAATATGGTGTATAGAGGTACATAGTATAGAATATGGTGTATATAGTTACATAGTATAGAATATGTTGTATAATGGTACATAGTCAACAATGTGGTGTATAGTGGTACATAGAATATGGTGTATAGTGGTACATTGTATAGAATGTGGTGTAGAGCTGTATAGTGGTACATAGTATAGAATGAGGTGTAGAGCTGTATAGTTTTACATAGTATAGAATATGTTGTATAGTGGTACATAGTATAGAATGTGGTGTAGGGCTGTATAGTGGTACATAGTATAGAATATGGTGTATAGTGGTACATAGTATAGAATGTGGTTTAGAGCTGTATAATGATACATAGTATACAATGTGGTATAAAGCTGTTTAGTGGTACATAGTATAGAATATGGTGTATAGTTTTATATAGTATAGAATATGGTACAGAGCTCTATTATTGTATACAGAATAGAATATGGTGTAGAGATGTATAGTGGTACATAGTATAGAATATGGTGTATAGTGGTACATAGTATAGAATGTGGAGTATTGTGGTACATAGTATAGAATATGGTGTATAGTGGTACATAGTATAGAATATGGTGTATAGTGGTAAATAGTATAGAATGTGTTGTATAGTGGTACATAGTATAGAATTTGGTGTAGAGCTGTATAGTGGTACATAGTATATAATATGGTGTATAGAGGAACAAAGTATAGAATGTTGTGTAGAGCTGTATAGTGGTTTATAGTATAGAATGTGGTGTATAGTGGTACATATTATAGAATGTGGTATAAAGCTGTATAATGGTACATAGTATAGAATGTGGTGTATAGTGGTACATAGTATAGAATATGGTGTATAGTGGTACATAATATAGAATATGGTGTATAGTGGTACATAGTATAGAATGTGGTGTAGAGCTGTATAGTGGTACAAAGTATAGAATGTGGTGTAGAGCTAAATAGTGGTACATAGTATACAATATGGTGTATAGAGGTACATAGTATAGAATATGGTGTATAGTGTTGCATAGTATAGAATGTGGTATAATGCTGTATAATTGTACATAGTATAGAATGTGGTGTATAGTGGTACACAGTATAGAATAAATTGTAAAGAGGTGCAAAGTATAGAATATGGTGTATAGTGGTACATAGTATAGAATATAGTGTATAGTGGTACATAGTATAGAATATGGTGTATAGTGGTACATAGTTTAGAAAATGGTGTATAGAGGTATATAGTTTAGAATATGGTGTATAAGTGGTACATAGTATAGAATACGGTGTATAGTGGTACATAGTATAGAATATGGTGAATTGTGGTACATAGTATAGAATATGGTATATAGAGGTACATATTATAGAATATGGTGTACAGTGATACATAGTATAGAATGTGGTGTATAGTGGTACATAGTACAGAATTTGGTGTAGAGCTGTACAGTGGTACATAGTATAGAATATGGTGTATAGAGGAACATAGTATAGAATGTGGTGTAGAGCTGTATTGTGGTACATTGTATAGAATGTGGTGTATAGTGGTACATAGTATAGAATGTGGTATAAAGCTGTACAGTGGTACATAGTATAGAATGTGGTGTATAGTGGTATATAGTATAGAATATGGTGTATAGTGATACATAGTATAGAATGTGGTGTAGAGCTGTATAGTGGTACATAGTATAGAATGTGGTGTAGAGCTGAATAGTGGTACATAGTATAGAATATGGTGTATAGTGGTAAATAGTACAGAATATGGTGTATAGTGGTACATAGTATAGAATAAGGTGTATAGTGGTATATAGTAAAGAATATGGTGCATAGTGGTAGATAGTATAGAATATGGTGTATGGTGGTACATAGAATAGAATATGGTGTACAGTGGTATATAGTATAGAATGTGATGTATAGTGGTACATAGTATAGAATAATAGAATATGGTGTATTGTGGAACACAGTATAGAATATGGTGTATATTGATACATAGTATAGAATATGCTGTATAATACATAGTATAGAATATGGGGTAGAGCTGTATAGTGGTACATAGCATAGAATATGGTGTAGAGCTGTATTGTGGTACATAGTATAGAATATGGTGTATAGTGGTAGATAGTATAGAATATGGTGTTTAGTGGTACATAATATAGAATATGGTGTATAGTTGTACATTGTATAGAATATGGAGTGTAGTGGTACATAGTATAGAATATGGTGTATAGTGGTACATAGTATACAATATGGTGTATAGAGGTACATAGTACAGAATATGGTGTATAGTGTTACATAGTATAGAATGTGGTGTATATTGGTATATAGTATAAAATGTGGTGTAGAGCTGTATAGTGGTACATAGTATAGAATGTGGTGTAAAGTGTTACATAGTTTAGAATATGGTGTATAGTGGGACATAGTATAGAATATGGTGTAGTGCTGTATAGTGGTACCTAATATAGAATATGGTGTATAGTGGTACATAGTATAGAATATGGTGAAGAGCTGTATAGTGGTACATTGTATAGAATATGGTGTATAGTGATACATAGTATATAATATGGTTTATAATGGTACTTACTATAGAATATGGTGTATAGTGGTACATAGTATAGAATGTGGTATATAGTGGTATATATTATAGAATGTGGTGTAGAGCTGTATAGCGGTACATAGTATAGAATGTGGTGTATAGTGTAACATAGTTTAGAATATGGTGTATACTGGTACATAGTATAGAATATGGTGTAGAGCTGTAAAGTGTTACATAGTATAGAATGTGGTGTATAGTGGTACATAGAAAAGAAAATGGTGTAGAGCTGTATAGAGGTACATAGTATAGAATGTGGATTAGAGCTGCATAGTGGTGCATAGTATTTACACCACAATCTATATTATGTACCACTATACAACATATTCTAAACTATTTAGCACTATACAGCTCTACACCACATTCTATACTATGTACCTCTCTACACCATATTCTATACAAAGTACCACTATACACCATATTCTATACTTTGTACCTCTATACACCATATTCTATACAATGTACCACAATACAACATATTCTATACAATGTACCACTATACACCTTATTCCATACTATATACCACTATACACCATATTCTATACTTTGTACCTCTATACAACATATTCTATACTATGTACCACTATATACCATATTCTATACTATGTACCACAATACAGCTCTATACCATATTCTATACTATGAACCACTATACAACACTACACCATATTCTATACTATGTACCACTATACAGCTCTACACCATATTCTAAACTATGTACTACTTTTCACCATATTATATACTATGTACCACTATACACCATATTCTATTCTATATACCACTATACAGCTCTACACCGTATTCTATACTATTTACTATTGTACACCACATTCTATACAATGTACCACTATACAGCTCTACACCATATACCACTATACACCACATTCTATACTATGTACCACTACACCACATTCTATGCTATGTACCACTATGTACCACTTTACACCACATTCTATACTATGTACCACTGTACACCATATTCTATACTATGTACCTCTATACAAAATATTCTATACTATGTACCACTATACACAATATTCTATACTATGTACCACTATGCAGCTCTACACCACATTCTGTACTATATACCACTATAGACCATATTCTATAGTATGTAGCACTATGCACCATATACTATACTCCGCACCACTATACATCTCTACACCATATTCTATACTATGTACCACTATACAGCTCTACACCACATTCTATACTATGTACCACTATACACCATATTCTACACTATGTACAACTATACACTACATTCTAAACTATGTACCACTATACACCATATTCTATACTATGTTCCACTATACAGTTTTTCACCACATTCGATACTATGTACCACTATACACCATATTCTATGTACCACTATACACCACATTCTAGACTATGTACCACTATACAGCATATTCTATATTATGTACCTTTATACACCATATTCTATACTATTTACTTCTATACACCATATTCTATACTATATACCACTATTAACCATATTCTATACAATGTACCACTATACACCATATTCTATACTTTATACAACTATACAGCTCTACCCCATATTCTATACTATGTACCACTATACACCATATTCTATACTATGAACCACTATACAGCTCTACACCATATTCTATACTATTTACAACTTTACACCATATTCTATACTATGTAGCTCTATACACCTCTACACCATATTCTATGCTATGTACCACTATACAGCTCTATACCACATTCTATACTATGTACAACTGTACAACTCTACACCATATTCTATACTACATACTACTATAGACCACATTCTATACTAAGTACCACTATACACAATATTCTATACTATGTAGCACTATACACCACATTCTATACTATGTAACACTATACAGCTCTACACCACATTCTATACTATGTACGACTATACAAAATATTCTATACTATGTACCACTATTCAGCTCTACACCACATTCTATTCTATGTATCACTATACATCATATTCTATGTACCACTATTCACCATATTCTAGACTATGTACCACTATACCCCATATTCTATACTATGTACCACTATACACCATTTTCTATACTATAAACCACTATACAGCTCTATACCACATTCGATACTATATACAACTATACACCATATTCTATACTATATACCACTATACACCTCTACACCATATTCTATACTATGTACCACTATACTCCTCTACACCATATTCTATACTATATACTACTATACAACACATTCTATACTATGTAACACTATACACCATATTCTATACTATGTAACACTATACACCACATTCTATACAATGTACCACTATACAGCTCTACACCATTTACCACTATACACCACATTCTATACTATGTACCACTACACCACATTCTATGCTATGTACCACTATGTACCACTATACACCACATTCTATACTATGTACCACTGTACACCATATTCTATACTATGTACCTCTATACAAAATATTCTATACTATGTACCATTATACACCATATTCTAAACTATGTACCAATATACAGCTCTACACCATATTCTATACTATGTACCACAATAGAGCTCTATATCATATTCTATACTTAATACCACTATACACCATATTCTATACTTTGTACCACTATACAGCTTTATACCACATTCTATACTATGTACCATTGTACAGCTCTAAACCACATTCTATACTATGTACTTCTATACCCCATATTCTATACTATGTACCACTATACAGCAGTACACCACATTCTATACTATGTACCACTATACAACATATTCTATACTATGTAAAACTATACAGCTCTACACCACATTCTATACTATGTACCACTATACACCATTTTCTATACTATGTACCACAATACAGCTCAACACCACATTCTATACTATGTACCACTATAATCCATTTTCTATGTACCACTATACACCACATTCTAGACTATGTACCATTATACACCATATTCTATACTATGTACCTCTATACACCATATTCTATACTATATACCACTATACACCAAATTATATACTATATACCACTATACAACTCTACACCATATTCTATGCTATGTACCACTATACAGCTTTACACCACATTCTATACTATGTACCACTATACATCATATTCTATGTACCACTATACACCATATTCTAGACTATATAACACTATACACCATATTCTAGACTATGTACCACTATACACCATATTCTATACTATGTACCTCTATACACCACTTTCTATACTATGTACCACTATACACCACATTCTATACTATGTACCACTATACACCATATTCTATACTATGTGCCTCTATACACTATATTTTATACTATGTACCTCCATACACCACATTCTATACTATATACCACTATACAGCTCTACACCATATTCTATACTATGTACCACTATACACCATATTCTATACTATGTACCAATATACAGCTCTACACCATATTCTATACTATGTACCACAACAGAGCTCTATACCATATTCTATACTATATACCACTATACACCATATTCTCTACTTTGTACCACTATACAGCTTTATACCACATTCTAAACTATGTACCATTATACAGCTCTAAACAACATTCTATACTATGTACCACTATACACCATATTCTACACTATGTACCACTATACAGCTCTACACCACATTCTATACTATGTACTACTATACAACATATTCTATGCTATTTACCTCTATACACCATATTCTATACTATATACCACTATTAACCATATTCTATTAAATGTACCACTATACACCATATTCTATACTTTATACCACTATACAGCTCTACCCCATATTCTATACTATGTACCACTATACTTCATATTCTATACTATGAACCACTATACAGCTCTACATCATATTCTATACTATTTACCACTTTACACCATATTCTATACTATGTAGCACTATACACCTCTACACCATATTCTCTGCTGTGTACCACTATACAGCTCTATACCACATTCTATACTATGTACAACTGTACAACTCTACACCATATTCTATACTATATACTACTATAGACCACATTCTATACTAAGTACCACTATACACAATATTCTATACTATGTAGCACTATACACCACATTCTATACTATGTAACACTATACAGCTCTACACCACATTCTATTCTATGTTTGACTATACACCATATTCTATACTATGTACCTCTATACACCACATTCTATACTATGTACCACTATACACCACATTCTATACTATGTAGCACTATACACCATATGCTATACTATGTGCCTCTATACACTATATTATATACTATATACCACTATACACAACAATCTATATTATGTTCCACTATACAGCTCTACACCACATTCTATACTATGTACCACTATACACCATATACTATACTATGTACCTCTATACACCATTTTCTATACTATGTACCACTTTACAGCTCTACACCACAATCTATACTATGTAACACTATACAGCTCTAAACCACATTCTATACTATGTACCACTATACACCATATTCTTTACTATGTACCAATATACAGCTCTACACCATATTCTATACTATGTACCACAACAGAGCTCTATACCGTATTCTATACTATATACCACTATACACCATAATCTATACTATGTACCACTATACACCACATTCTATACTATGTACCATTATACAGCTTTACACCACATTCTATACTATGTACCACTATACATCATCTTTTATGTACCACTATACACCATATTCTATACTATGCACCTCTATACACCATATTCTATACTATATACCACTATACACCACATCCTATACTATGTACCATTATACAGCTCTACACCACATTCTATGCTATGTACCACTATACACCATATTCTATACTATGAACCACTATACAGCTCTACACTATATTCTATACTATTTACCACTTTACACCATATTATATACTATGTAGCACTATACACCTCTACAGCATATTCTATGCTATGTACCACTATACAGCTCTATACCACATTCTATACTATGTACAACTGTACAGCTCTACACCATATTCTATACTATATACTACTATAGACCACATTCTATACTAAGTACCACTATACACAATATTCTATACTATGTAGCACTAAACACCACATTCTATACTATGTAACACTATACAGCTCTACACCACATTCTATACTATGTACGACTTTACACCATATTCTATACTATGTACAACTATTTAGCTCTACACCACATTCTATACCATGTACCACTATACACCACATTCTATTCTATGTACCATTATACAGCTTTACACCACATTCTATACTATGTATCACTATACACCATATTCTATACTATGTACCTCTATACACCACATTCTATACTATGTACCACTATACACCACATTCTATACTATGTACCACTATACACCATATTCTATACTATATGCCTCTATACACTATATTCTATATTATGTAACACCATACACCACATTCTATACTATGTACCACTATACAGCTCTATACCACATTCTATACTATGTACAACTGTACAACTCTACACCATATTCTATACTATATACTACTATAGACCACATTCTATACTAAGTACCACTATACACAATATTCTATACTATGTAATACTATACACCACATTCTATACTATGTAACACTATACAGCTGTACACCACATTCTATTCTATGTTTGACTATACACCATATTCTATACTATGTACCTCTATACACCACATTCTATACTATGTACCACTATACACCACATTCTATACTATGTAGCACTATACACCATATGCTATACTATGTGCCTCTATACACTATATTATATACTATATACCACTATACACAACAATCTATATTATGTTCCACTATACAGCTCTACACCACATTCTATACTATGTACCACTATACACCATATACTATACTATGTACCTCTATACACCATTTTCTATACTATGTACCACTTTACAGCTCTAAACCACATTCTATACTATGTACCACTATACACCATATTCTTTACTATGTACTACTGTACACCATAATCTATACTATGTACCACTATACACCACATTCTATACTATGTACCATTATACAGCTTTACACCACATTCTATACTATGTACCACTATACATCATATTCTATGTACCACTATACACCATATTCTATACTATGTACCTCTATACACCATATTCTGTACTATATACCACTATACACCACATCCTATACTATGTACCATTATACAGCTCTACACCACATTCTATGCTATGTACCACTATACACCATATTCTATACTATGAACCACTATACAGCTCTACACTATATTCTATACTATTTACCACTTTACACCATATTCTATACTATGTAGCACTATGCACCTCTACAGCATATTCTATGCTATGTACCATTATACAGCTCTATA
>JAUIMM010003790.1:0-29084 GCA_031769625.1 Taudactylus pleione
GGAGAAACAGCAGGTCATAGAAAGGGTTCCTAGGCTCCATCGGTCCACTTTAAGTCAATGGAGATTTTAATTTGCTTTAAATGCTCCTAGTTATCGATCCATGTGGTCTACAATTAAGGGAAAGACCTTGTACAGAGCTACATTCATACCAAATTTTGGGCCATTTTGACCGTAAGGTGGTGGAGAAACAGCAGGTCAAAAAAAGGGTTCCTAGGCTTCTTCGGTCCACTTTAAGTCAATGGAGATTTTTATTTGCTTTAAATGATTGCAGTTATCTAACCATGTGGTCTACAATTATGGGTCCAGTATGGCTGGAAAGAGCTTGTTCAGAGCTACACTCATACCAAATTTTGGGCCATTTTGACCATAAGGTGGTGGAGAAACAGCAGGTCAAAGAAAGGGTTCCTAGGCTCCATCGGTCCACTTTAAGTCAATGGAGATTTTTATTTGCTTTAAATGCTCCTAGTTATCGATCCATGTGGTCTACAATTAAGGGAAAGACCTTGTACAGAGCTACATTCATACCAAATTTTGGGCCATTTTGACCGTAAGGTGGTGGAGAAACAGCAGGTCAAAAAAAGGGTTCCTAGGCTTCTTCGGTCCACTTTAAGTCAATGGAGATTTTTATTTGCTTTAAATGCTTGCAGTTATCGAACCATGTGGTCTACAATTATGGGTCCAGTATGGCTGGAAAGAGCTTGTTCAGAGCTACATTCACACCAAATTTCGGGCCATTTTGACCGTAAGGTGGTGGAGAAACAGCAGGTCAAAAAAAGGGTTCCTAGGCTCCTTCGGTCCACTTTAAGTCAATGGAGATTTTTATTTGCTTTAAATGCTTGCAGTTTTCAATCCATGTGGTCTACAATTATGCGAAAGAGCTTGTTCAGAGCTACACTCATACCAAATTTTGGGCCATTTTGACCATAAGGTGGTGGAGAAACAGCAGGTCAAAGAAAGGGTTCCTAGGCTCCATCGGTCCACTTTAAGTCAATGGAGATTTTAATTTGCTTTAAATGCTCCTAGTTATCGATCCATGTGGTCTACAATTAAGGGAAATACCTTGTTCAGAGCTACATTCATACCAAATTTTGGGCAATTTCGACCGTAAGGTGGTGGAGAAACAGCAGGTCAAAAAAAGGGTTCCTAGGCTTCTTCGGTCCACTTTAAGTCAATGGAGATTTTTATTTGCTTTAAATGCTTGCAGTTATCGAACCATGTGGTCTACAATTATGGGACCAGTATGGCTGGAAAGAGCTTGTTTAGAGCTACATTCACACCAAATTTCGGGCCATTTTGACTGTAAGGTGGTGGAGAAACAGCAGGTCAAAAAAAGGGTTCCTTGGCTCCTTCGGTCCACTTTAAGTCAATGGAGATTTTTATTTGCTTTAAATGCTTGCAGTTTTCGATCCATGTGGTCTACAATTATGCGAAAGAGCTTGTTCAGAGCTACACTCATACCAAATTTTGGGCCATTTTGACCATAAGGTGGTGGAGAAACAGCAGGTCATAGAAAGGGTTCCTAGGCTCCTTCGGTCCACTTTAAGTCAATGGAGATTTTTATTTGCTTTAAATGCTCATAGTTATTGATCCATGTGGTCTACAATTATGGGAAAGACCTTGTTCAGAGCTACATTCATACCAAATTTTGGGCCATTTTGACCGTAAGGTGGAGGAGAAACAGCAGGTCAAAAAGAGGGTTCCTAGGCTCCTTCGGTCCTCTTTAAGTCAATGGAGATTTTTATTTGCATTAAATGCTTGCAGTTATCTATTCATGTGGTCTACAATTATTGGACCAGTATGGCTGGATAGAGCTTGTTCTGAGTTACATTCACACGAAATTTTGGGCCATTTTGACCGTAAGGTGGTGGAGAAACAGCAGATCAAACAAAGCATTCCTAGTCTCCTTTGGTCCACTTTAAGTCAATGGAGATTTTTATTTGCTTTAAATGCTTGCAGTTATCGAACCATGTGGTCTACAATTATGGGTCCAGTATGGCTGGAAAGAGCTTGTTCAGAGCTACATTCACACCAAATTTTGGGCCATTTTGACCGTAAGGTGGTGGAGAAACAGCAGGTCAAAAAAAGGGTTCCTAGGCTTCTTCGGTCCACTTTAAGTCAATGGAGATTTTTATTTGCTTTAAATGCTTGCAGTTTTCGATCCATGTGGTCTACAATTATGCAAAAGAGCTTGTTCAGAGCTACACTCATACCAAATTTTGGGCCATTTTGACCATAAGGTGGTGGAGAAACAGCAGGTCATAGAAAGGGTTCCTAGGCTCCTTCGGTCCACTTTAAGTCAATGGAGATTTTTATTTGCTTTAAATGCTCATAGTTATTGATCCATGTGGTCTACAATTATGGGAAAGACCTTGTTCAGAGCTACATTCATACCAAATTTTGGGCCATTTTGACCGTAAGGTGGAGGAGAAACAGCAGGTCAAAAAGAGGGTTCCTAGGCTCCTTCGGTCCTCTTTAAGTCAATGGAGATTTTTATTTGCTTTAAATGCTTGCAGTTATCTATTCATGTGGTCTACAATTATTGGACCAGTATGGCTGGATAGAGCTTGTTCTGAGTTACATTCACACGAAATTTTGGGCCATTTTGACCGTAAGGTGGTGGAGAAACAGCAGATCAAACAAAGCATTCCTAGTCTCCTTTGGTCCACTTTAAGTCAATGGAGATTTTTATTTGCTTTAAATGCTTGCAGTTATCGAACCATGTGGTCTACAATTATGGGTCCAGTATGGCTGGAAAGAGCTTGTTCAGAGCTACATTCACACCAAATTTTGGGCCATTTTGACCGTAAGGTGGTGGAGAAACAGCAGGTCAAAAAAAGGGTTCCTAGGCTTCTTCGGTCCACTTTAAGTCAATGGAGATTTTTATTTGCTTTAAATGCTTGCAGTTATCGAACCATGTGGTCTACAATTATGGGTCCAGTATGGCTGGAAAGAGCTTGTTCAGAGCTACATTCACACCAAATTTCGGGCCATTTTGACCGTAAGGTGGTGGAGAAACAGCAGGTCATAGAAAGGGTTCCTAGGCTCCATCGGTCCACTTTAAGTCAATGGAGATTTTAATTTGCTTTAAAAGCTCTTAGTTATCGATCCATGTGGTCTACAATTAAAGGAAAGACCTTGTTCAGAGCTACATTCATACCAAATTTTGGGCCATTTTGACCGTAAGGTGGTGGAGAAACAGCAGGTCAAAAAAAGGGTTCCTAGGCTTCTTCGGTCCACTTTAAGTCAATGGAGATTTTTATTTGCTTTAAATGCTTGCAGTTTTCGATCCATGTGGTCTACAATTATGCGAAAGAGCTTGTTCAGAGCTACACTCATACAAAATTTTGGGCCATTTTGACCATAAGGTGGTGGAGAAACAGCTGGTCAAAGAAAGGCTTCCTAGGCTCCATCGGTCCACTTTAAGTCAATGGAGATTTTAATTTGCTTTAAATGCTCCTAGTTATCGATCCATGTGGTCTACAATTATGGGAAAGACCTTGTTCAGAGCTACATTCATACCAAATTTTGGGCCATTTTGACCGTAAGGTGGTGGAGAAACAGCAGGTCAAAAAAAGGGTTCCTAGGCTCTTTCGGTCCACTTTAAGTCAATGGAGATTTTTATTTGCTTTAAATGCTTGCAGTTTTCGATCCATGTGGTCTACAATTATTCGAAACAGCTTGTTCAGAGCTACACTCATACCAAATTTTGGGCCATTTTGACCATAATGTGGTGGAGAAACAGCAGGTCAAAGAAAGGGTTCCTAGGCTCCATCGGTCCACTTTAAGTCAATGGAGATTTTAATTTGCTTTAAATGCTCATAGTTATTGATCAATGTGGTCTACAATTATGGGAAAGACCTTGTTCAGAGCTACATTCATACCAAATTTTGGGCCATTTTGACCGTAAGGTGGAGGAGAAACAGCAGGTCAAAAAGAGGGTTCCTAGGCTTCTTCGGTCCACTTTAAGTCAATGGAGATTTTCATTTGCTTTAAATGCTTGCAGTTATCGAACCATGTGGTCTACAATTATGGGAAAGACCTTGTTCAGAGCTACATTCTTACCAAATTTCAGGCCATTTTGACTGTAAGGAGGTGGAGAAACAGCAGGTCAAAGAAAGGGTACCTAGGCTCCATCGGTCCACTTTAAGTCAATGGAGATTTTAATTTGCTTTAAATGCTTGCAGTTGTCCATCCATGTGGTCTACATTTATTGGATTAGTATGGCTGGAAAGAGCTTGTTCTGAGCTACATTGACACCAAATTTCGGGCCATTTTGACAGTAAGGTGGTGTAGAAACAGCTGGTCAAAGAAAGGGTTCCTAGGCTACTTCGGTCCACTTTAAGTCAATGGAGATTTTTATTTGCTTTAAATGCTTGCAGTTATCGATCCATGTGGTCTACAATTATGGGACCAGTATGACTGGAAAGACCTTGTTTAGAGCTACATTCACACCAAATTTCGGGCCATTTTGACAGTAAGGTGGTGGAGAAACAGCAGGTCAAAAAAAGGGTTCCTAGGCTCCTTCGGTCCACTTTAAGTCAATGGAGATTTTTATTTGCTTTAAATGCTTGCAGTTTTCGATCCATGTGGTCTACAATTATGCGAAAGAGCTTGTTCAGAGCTACACTCATACCAAATTTTGGGCCATTTTGACCATAAGCTGGTGGAGAAACAGCAGGTCAAAGAAAGGGTTCCTAGGCTCCATCGGTCCACTTTAAGTCAATGGAGATTTTAATTTGCTTTAAATGCTCCTAGTTATCGATCCATGTGGTCTACAATTAAGGGAAAGACCTTGTTCAGAGCTACATTCATACCAAATTTTGGGCAATTTTGACCGTAAGGTGGTGGAGAAACAGCAGGTCAAAAAAAGGGTTCCTCGGCTTCTTCGGTCCACTTTAAGTCAATGGAGATTTTTATTTGCTTTAAATGCTTGCAGTTATCGAACCATGTGGTCTACAATTATGGGTCCAGTATGGCTGGAAAGAGCTTGTTCAGAGCTACATTCACACCAAATTTCGGGCCATTTTGACCGTAAGGTGGTGGAGAAACAGCAGGTCAAAAAAAGGGTTCCTTGGCTCCTTCGGTCCACTTTAAGTCAATGGAGATTTTTATTTGCTTTAAATGCTTGCAGTTTTCGATCCATGTGGTCTACAATTATGCGAAAGAGCTTGTTCAGAGCTACACTCATACAAAATTTTGGGCCATTTTGACCATAAGGTGGTGGAGAAACAGCTGGTCAAAGAAAGGCTTCCTAGGCTCCATCGGTCCACTTTAAGTCAATGGAGATTTTAATTTGCTTTAAATGCTCCTAGTTATCGATCCATGTGGTCTACAATTATGGGAAAGACCTTGTTCAGAGCTACATTCATACCAAATTTTGGGCCATTTTGACCGTAAGGTGGTGGAGAAACAGCAGGTCAAAAAAAGGGTTCCTAGGCTCTTTCGGTCCACTTTAAGTCAATGGAGATTTTTATTTGCTTTAAATGCTTGCAGTTTTCGATCCATGTGGTCTACAATTATTCGAAACAGCTTGTTCAGAGCTACACTCATACCAAATTTTGGGCCATTTTGACCATAATGTGGTGGAGAAACAGCAGGTCAAAGAAAGGGTTCCTAGGCTCCATCGGTCCACTTTAAGTCAATGGAGATTTTAATTTGCTTTAAATGCTCATAGTTATTGATCAATGTGGTCTACAATTATGGGAAAGACCTTGTTCAGAGCTACATTCATACCAAATTTTGGGCCATTTTGACCGTAAGGTGGAGGAGAAACAGCAGGTCAAAAAGAGGGTTCCTAGGCTTCTTCGGTCCACTTTAAGTCAATGGAGATTTTCATTTGCTTTAAATGCTTGCAGTTATCGAACCATGTGGTCTACAATTATGGGAAAGACCTTGTTCAGAGCTACATTCTTACCAAATTTCAGGCCATTTTGACTGTAAGGAGGTGGAGAAACAGCAGGTCAAAGAAAGGGTACCTAGGCTCCATCGGTCCACTTTAAGTCAATGGAGATTTTAATTTGCTTTAAATGCTTGCAGTTGTCCATCCATGTGGTCTACATTTAATGGATTAGTATGGCTGGAAAGAGCTTGTTCTGAGCTACATTGACACCAAATTTCGGGCCATTTTGACAGTAAGGTGGTGTAGAAACAGCTGGTCAAAGAAAGGGTTCCTAGGCTACTTCGGTCCACTTTAAGTCAATGGAGATTTTTATTTGCTTTAAATGCTTGCAGTTATCGATCCATGTGGTCTACAATTATGGGACCAGTATGACTGGAAAGACCTTGTTTAGAGCTACATTCACACCAAATTTCGGGCCATTTTGACAGTAAGGTGGTGGAGAAACAGCAGGTCAAAAAAAGGGTTCCTAGGCTCCTTCGGTCCACTTTAAGTCAATGGAGATTTTTATTTGCTTTAAATGCTTGCAGTTTTCGATCCATGTGGTCTACAATTATGCGAAAGAGCTTGTTCAGAGCTACACTCATACCAAATTTTGGGCCATTTTGACCATAAGCTGGTGGAGAAACAGCAGGTCAAAGAAAGGGTTCCTAGGCTCCATCGGTCCACTTTAAGTCAATGGAGATTTTAATTTGCTTTAAATGCTCCTAGTTATCGATCCATGTGGTCTACAATTAAGGGAAAGACCTTGTTCAGAGCTACATTCATACCAAATTTTGGGCAATTTTGACCGTAAGGTGGTGGAGAAACAGCAGGTCAAAAAAAGGGTTCCTCGGCTTCTTCGGTCCACTTTAAGTCAATGGAGATTTTTATTTGCTTTAAATGCTTGCAGTTATCGAACCATGTGGTCTACAATTATGGGTCCAGTATGGCTGGAAAGAGCTTGTTCAGAGCTACATTCACACCAAATTTCGGGCCATTTTGACCGTAAGGTGGTGGAGAAACAGCAGGTCAAAAAAAGGGTTCCTTGGCTCCTTCGGTCCACTTTAAGTCAATGGAGATTTTTATTTGCTTTAAATGCTTGCAGTTTTCGATCCATGTGGTCTACAATTATGCGAAAGAGCTTGTTCAGAGCTACACTCATACCAAATTTTGGGCCATTTTGACCATAAGGTGGTGGAGAAACAGCAGGTCATAGAAAGGGTTCCTAGGCTCCTTCGGTCCACTTTAAGTCAATGGAGATTTTTATTTGCTTTAAATGCTCATAGTTATTGATCCATGTGGTCTACAATTATGGGAAAGACCTTGTTCAGAGCTACATTCATACCAAATTTTGGGCCATTTTGACCGTAAGGTGGTGGAGAAACAGCAGGTCAAAAAAAGGGTTCCTTGGCTCCTTCGGTCCACTTTAAGTCAATGGAGATTTTTATTTGCTTTAAATGGTTGCAGTTTTCGATCCATGTGGTCTACAATTATGCGAAAGAGCTTGTTCAGAGCTACACTCATACCAAATTTTGGGCCATTTTGACCATAAGGTGGTGGAGAAACAGCAGGTCATAGAAAGGGTTCCTAGGCTCCTTCGGTCCACTTTAAGTCAATGGAGATTTTTATTTGCTTTAAATGCTCATAGTTATTGATCCATGTGGTCTACAATTATGGGAAAGACCTTGTTCAGAGCTACATTCATACCAAATTTTGGGCCATTTTGACCGTAAGGTGGAGGAGAAACAGCGGGTCAAAAAGAGGGTTCCTAGGCTCCTTCGGTCCTCTTTAAGTCAATGGAGATTTTTATTTGCTTTAAATGCTTGCAGTTATCTATTCATGTGGTCTACAATTATTGGACCAGTATGGCTGGACAGAGCTTGTTCTGAGATACATTCACACGAAATTTTGGGCCATTTTGACCGTAAGGTGGTGGAGAAACAGCAGATCAAACAAAGCATTCCTAGTCTCCTTCGGTCCACTTTAAGTCAATGGAGATTTTTATTTGCATTAAATGCTTGCAGTTATCGAACCATGTGGTCTACAATTATGAGTCCAGTATGGCTGGAAAGAGCTTGTTCAGAGCTACATTCACACCAAATTTCGGGCCATTTTGACCGTAAGGTGGTGGAGAAACAGCAGGTCAAAAAAAGGGTTCCTAGGCTCCTTCGGTCCACTTTAAGTCAATGGAGATTTTTATTTGCTTTAAATGCTTGCTGTTTTCGATCCATGTGGTCTACAATTATGCGAAAGAGCTTGTTCAGAGCTACACTCATACCAAATTTTGGGCCATTTTGACCATAAGGTGGTGGAGAAACAGCAGGTCAAAGAAAGGGTTCCTAGGCTCCATCGGTCCACTTTAAGTCAATGGAGATTTTAATTTGCTTTAAATGCTCCTAGTTATCGATCCATGTGGTCTACAATTAAGGGAAAAACCTTGTTCAGAGCTACATTCATACCAAATTTTGGGCAATTTTGACCGTAAGGTGGTGGAGAAACAGCAGGTCAAAAAAAGGGTTCCTAGGCTTCTTCGGTCCACTTTAAGTCAATGGAGATTTTTATTTGCTTTAAATGCTTGCAGTTATCGAACCATGTGGTCTACAATTATGGGTCCAGTATGGCTGGAAAGAGCTTGTTCAGAGCTACATTCACACCAAATTTCGGGCCATTTTGACCGTATGGTGGTGGAGAAACAGCAGGTCAAAAAACTGGTTCCTTGGCTCCTTCGGTCCACTTTAAGTCAATGGAGATTTTTATTTGCTTTAAATGCTTGCAGTTTTCGATCCATGTGGTCTACAATTATGCGAAAGAGCTTGTTCAGAGCTACACTCATACCAAATTTTGGGCCATTTTGACCATAAGGTGGTGGAGAAACAGCAGGTCATAGAAAGGGTTCCTAGGCTCCATCGGTCCACTTTAAGTCAATGGAGATTTTTATTTGCTTTAAATGCTCCTAGTTATCGATCCATGTGGTCTACAATTAAGGGAAAGACCTTGTACAGAGCTACATTCATACCAAATTTTGGGCCATTTTGACCGTAAGGTGGTGGAGAAACAGCAGGTCAAAAAAAGGGTTCCTAGGCTTCTTCGGTCCACTTTAAGTCAATGGAGATTTTTATTTGCTTTAAATGCTTGCAGTTATCGAACCATGTGGTCTACAATTATGGGTCCAGTATGGCTGGAAAGAGCTTGTTCAGAGCTACATTCCCACCAAATTTCGGACCATTTTGACCATAAGGTGGTGGAGAAACAGCTGGTCAAAAAAAGGGTTCCTAGGCTTCTTCGGTCCACTTTAAGTCAATGGAGATTTTTATTTGCTTTAAATGCTTGCAGTTTTCGATCCATGTGGTCTACAATTATGCGAAAGAGCTTGTTCAGAGCTACACTCATACCAAATTTTGGGCCATTTTGACCATAAGGTGGTGGAGAAACAGCAGGTCAAAGAAAGGGTTCCTAGGCTCCATCGGTCCACTTTAAGTCAATGGAGATTTTTATTTGCTTTAAATGCTCCTAGTTATCGATCCATGTGGTCTACAATTAAGGGAAAGACCTTGTACAGAGCTACATTCATACCAAATTTTGGGCCATTTTGACCGTAAGGTGGTGGAGAAACAGCAGGTCAAAAAAAGGGTTCCTAGGCTTCTTCGGTCCACTTTAAGTCAATGGAGATTTTTATTTGCTTTAAATGCTTGCAGTTATCGAACCATGTGGTCTACAATTATGGGTCCAGTATGGCTGGAAAGAGCTTGTTCAGAGCTACATTCACACCAAATTTCGGGCCATTTTGACCGTAAGGTGGTGGAGAAACAGCAGGTCAAAAAAGGGTTCCTAGGCTCCTTCGGTCCACTTTAAGTCAATGGAGATTTTTATTTGCTTTAAATGCTTGCAGTTTTCGATCCATGTGGTCTACAATTATGCGAAAGAGCTTGTTCAGAGCTACACTCATACCAAATTTTGGGCCATTTTGACCATAAGGTGGTGGAGAAACAGCAGGTCAAAGAAAGGGTTCCTAGGCTCCATCGGTCCACTTTAAGTCAATGGAGATTTTTATTTGCTTTAAATGCTCCTAGTTATCGATCCATGTGGTCTACAATTAAGGGAAAGACCTTGTACAGAGCTACATTCATACCAAATTTTGGGCCATTTTGACCGTAAGGTGGTGGAGAAACAGCAGGTCAAAAAAAGGGTTCCTAGGCTTCTTCGGTCCACTTTAAGTCAATGGAGATTTTTATTTGCTTTAAATGCTTGCAGTTATCGAACCATGTGGTCTACAATTATGGGTCCAGTATGGCTGGAAAGAGCTTGTTCAGAGCTACATTCCCACCAAATTTCGGACCATTTTGACCATAAGGTGGTGGAGAAACAGCTGGTCAAAAAAAGGGTTCCTAGGCTTCTTCGGTCCACTTTAAGTCAATGGAGATTTTTATTTGCTTTAAATGCTTGCAGTTTTCGATCCATGTGGTCTACAATTATGCGAAAGAGCTTGTTTAGAGCTACACTCATACCAAATTTTGGGCCATTTTGACCATAAGGTGGTGGAGAAACAGCAGGTCAAAGAAAGGGTTCCTAGGCTCCATCGGTCCACTTTAAGTCAATGGAGATTTTTATTTGCTTTAAATGCTCCTAGTTATCGATCCATGTGGTCTACAATTAAGGGAAAGACCTTGTACAGAGCTACATTCATACCAAATTTTGGGCCATTTTGACCGTAAGGTGGTGGAGAAACAGCAGGTCAAAAAAAGGGTTCCTAGGCTTCTTCGGTCCACTTTAAGTCAATGGAGATTTTTATTTGCTTTAAATGCTTGCAGTTATCGAACCATGTGGTCTACAATTATGGGTCCAGTATGGCTGGAAAGAGCTTGTTCAGAGCTACATTCACACCAAATTTCGGGCCATTTTGACCGTAAGGTGGTGGAGAAACAGCAGGTCAAAAAAGGGTTCCTAGGCTCCTCCGGTCCACTTTAAGTCAATGGAGATTTTTATTTGCTTTAAATGCTTGCAGTTTTCGATCGATGTGGTCTACAATTATGCGAAAGAGCTTGTTCAGAGCAACACTCATACCAAATTTTGGGCCATTTTGACCATAAGGTGGTGGAGAAACAGCAGGTCATAGAAAGGGTTCCTAGGCTCCATCGGTCCACTTTAAGTCAATGGAGATTTTATTTTGCTTTAAAAGCTCCTAGTTATCGATCCATGTGGTCTACAATTAAGGGAAAGACCTTGTTCAGAGCTACATTCATACCAAATTTTGGGCCTTTTTGACCGTAAGGGGGTGGAGAAACAGCAGGTCAAAAAAAGGGTTCCTAGGCTTCTTCGGTCCACTTTAAGTCAATGGAGATTTTTATTTGCTTTAAATGCTTGCAGTTTTCGATCCATGTGGTCTACAATTATGCGAAAGAGCTTGTTCAGAGCTACACTCGTACCAAATTTTGGGCCATTTTGACCATAAGGTGGTGGAGAAACAGCAGGTCAAAGAAAGGGTTCCTAGGCTCCATCAGTTCACTTTAAGTCAATGGAGATTTTTATTTGCTTTAAAAGCTCCTAGTTATCGATCCATGTGGTCTACAATTAAGGGAAAGACCTTGTACAGAGCTACATTCATACCAAATTTTGAGCCATTTTGACCGTAAGGTGGTGGAGAAACAGCAGGTCAAAAAAAGGGTTCCTGGGCTTCTTCGGTCCACTTTAAGTCAATGGAGATTTTTATTTGCTTTAAATGCTTGCAGTTATCGAACCATGTGGTCTACAATTATGGGTCCAGTATGGCTGGAAAGAGCTTGTTCAGAGCTACATTCACACCAAATTTCGGGCCATTTTGACCGTAAGGTGGTGGAGAAACAGCAGGTCAAAAAAGGGTTCCTAGGCTCCTTCGGTCCACTTTAAGTCAATGGAGATTTTTATTTGCTTTAAATGCTTGCAGTTTTCGATCAATGTGGTCTACAATTATGCGAAAGAGCTTGTTCAGAGCAACACTCATACCAAATTTTGGGCCATTTTGACCATAAGGTGGTGGAGAAACAGCAGGTCATAGAAAGGGTTCCTAGGCTCCATCGGTCCACTTTAAGTCAATGGAGATTTTATTTTGCTTTAAAAGCTCCTAGTTATCGATCCATGTGGTCTACAATTAAGGGAAAGACCTTGTTCAGAGCTACATTCATACCAAATTTTGGGCCATTTTGACCGTAAGGGGGTGGAGAAACAGCAGGTCAAAAAAAGGGTTCCTAGGCTTCTTCGGTCCACTTTAAGTCAATGGAGATTTTTATTTGCTTTAAATGCTTGCAGTTTTCGATCCATGTGGACTACAATTATGCGAAAGAGCTTGTTCAGAGCTACACTCATACCAAATTTTGGGCCATTTTGACCATAAGGTGGTGGAGAAACAGCAGGTCAAAGAAAGGGTTCCTAGGCTCCATCGGTCCACTTTAAGTCAATGGAGATTTTAATTTGCTTTAAATGCTCCTAGTTATCGATCCATGTGGTCTACAATTAAGGGAAAGACCTTGTACAGAGCTACATTCATACCAAATTTTGGGCCATTTTGACCGTAAGGTGGTGGAGAAACAGCAGGTCAAAAAAAGGGTTCCTAGGCTTCTTCGGTCCACTTTAAGTCAATGGAGATTTTTATTTGCTTTAAATGATTGCAGTTATCTAACCATGTGGTCTACAATTATGGGTCCAGTATGGCTGGAAAGAGCTTGTTCAGAGCTACACTCATACCAAATTTTGGGCCATTTTGACCATAAGGTGGTGGAGAAACAGCAGGTCAAAGAAAGGGTTCCTAGGCTCCATCGGTCCACTTTAAGTCAATGGAGATTTTTATTTGCTTTAAATGCTCCTAGTTATCGATCCATGTGGTCTACAATTAAGGGAAAGACCTTGTACAGAGCTACATTCATACCAAATTTTGGGCCATTTTGACCGTAAGGTGGTGGAGAAACAGCAGGTCAAAAAAAGGTTCCTAGGCTTCTTCGGTCCACTTTAAGTCAATGGAGATTTTTATTTGCTTTAAATGCTTGCAGTTATCGAACCATGTGGTCTACAATTATGGGTCCAGTATGGCTGGAAAGAGCTTGTTCAGAGCTACATTCCCACCAAATTTCGGACCATTTTGACCATAAGGTGGTGGAGAAACAGCTGGTCAAAAAAAGGGTTCCTAGGCTTCTTCGGTCCACTTTAAGTCAATGGAGATTTTTATTTGCTTTAAATGCTTGCAGTTTTCGATCCATGTGGTCTACAATTATGCGAAAGAGCTTGTTCAGAGCTACACTCATACCAAAGTTTGGGCCAGTTTGACCATAAGGTGGTGGAGAAACAGCAGGTCAAAGAAAGGGTTCCTAGGCTCCATCGGTCCACTTTAAGTCAATGGAGATTTTTATTTGCTTTAAATGCTCCTAGTTATCGATCCATGTGGTCTACAATTAAGGGAAAGACCTTGTACAGAGCTACATTCATACCAAATTTTGGGCCATTTTGACCGTAAGGTGGTGGAGAAACAGCAGGTCAAAAAAAGGGTTCCTAGGCTTCTTCGGTCCACTTTAAGTCAATGGAGATTTTTATTTGCTTTAAATGCTTGCAGTTATCGAACCATGTGGTCTACAATTATGGGTCCAGTATGGCTGGAAAGAGCTTGTTCAGAGCTACATTCACACCAAATTTCGGGCCATTTTGACCGTAAGGTGGTGGAGAAACAGCAGGTCAAAAAAGGGTTCCTAGGCTCCTTCGGTCCACTTTAAGTCAATGGAGATTTTTATTTGCTTTAAATGCTTGCAGTTTTCGATCCATGTGGTCTACAATTATGCGAAAGAGCTTGTTCAGAGCAACACTCATACCAAATTTTGGGCCATTTTGACCATAAGGTGGTGGAGAAACAGCAGGTCATAGAAAGGGTTCCTAGGCTCCATCGGTCCACTTTAAGTCAATGGAGATTTTATTTTGCTTTAAAAGCTCCTAGTTATCGATCCATGTGGTCTACAATTAAGGGAAAGACCTTGTTCAGAGCTACATTCATACCAAATTTTGGGCCATTTTGACCGTAAGGGGGTGGAGAAACAGCAGGTCAAAAAAAGGGTTCCTAGGCTTCTTCGGTCCACTTTAAGTCAATGGAGATTTTTATTTGCTTTAAATGCTTGCAGTTTTCGATCCATGTGGTCTACAATTATGCGAAAGAGCTTGTTCAGAGCTACACTCATACCAAATTTTGGGCCATTTTGACCATAAGGTGGTGGAGAAACAGCAGGTCAAAGAAAGGGTTCCTAGGCTCCATCGGTCCACTTTAATCAATGGAGATTTTAATTTGCTTTAAATGCTCCTAGTTATCGATCCATGTGGTCTACAATTAAGGGAAAGACCTTGTACAGAGCTACATTCATACCAAATTTTGGGCCATTTTGACCGTAAGGTGGTGGAGAAACAGCAGGTCACAAAAAGGGTTCCTAGGCTTCTTCGGTCCACTTTAAGTCAATGGAGATTTTTATTTGCTTTAAATGCTTGCAGTTATCGAACCATGTGGTCTACAATTATGGGTCCAGTATGGCTGGAAAGAGCTTGTTCAGAGCTACATTCACACCAAATTTTGGGCCATTTTGACCGTAAGGTGGTGGAGAAACAACAGGTCAAAAAAGGGTTCCTAGGCTCCTTCGGTCCACTTTAAGTCAATGGAGATTTTTATTTGCTTTAAATGCTTGCAGTTTTCGATCCATGTGGTCTACAATTATGCGAAACAGCTTGTTCAGAGCTACACTTATACCAAATTTTGGGCCATTTTGACCATAAGGTGGTGGAGAAACAGCAGGTCATAGAAAGGGTTCCTAGGCTCCATCGGTCCACTTTAAGTCAATGGAGATTTTAATTTGCTTTAAATGCTCCTAGTTATCGATCCATGTGGTCTACAATTAAGGGAAAGACCTTGTTCAGAGCTACATTCATACCAAATTTTGGGCCATTTTGACCGTAAGGTGGTGGAGAAACAGCAGGTCAAAAAAAGGGTTCCTAGGCTTCTTCGGTCCACTTTAAGTCAATGGAGATTTTTATTTGCTTTAAATGCTTGCAGTTATCGAACCATGTGGTCTACAATTATGGGTCCAGTATGGCTGGAAAGAGCTTGTTCAGAGCTACATTCACACCAAATTTCGGGCCATTTTGACCATAAGGTGGTGGAGAAACAGCAGGTCAAAAAAAGGGTTCCTTGGCTCCTTCGGTCCACTTTAAGTCAATGGAGATTTTTATTTGCTTTAAATGCTTGCAGTTTTCGATCCATGTGGTCTACAATTATGCGAAAGAGCTTGTTCAGAGCTACACACATACCAAATTTTGGGCCATTTTGACCATAAGGTGGTGGAGAAACAGCAGGTCATAGAAAGGGTTCCTAGGCTCCATCGGTCCACTTTAAGTCAATGGAGATTTTTATTTGCTTTAAAAGCTCCTAGTTATCGATCCATGTGGTCTACAATTAAGGGAAAGACCTTGTTCAGAGCTACATTCATATCAAATTTTGGGCCATTTTGACCGTAAGGTGGTGGAGAAACAGCAGGTCAAAAAAAGGGTTCCTAGGCTTCTTCGGTCCACTTTAAGTCAATGGAGATTTTTATTTGCTTTAAATGCTTGCAGTTTTCGATCCATGTGGTCTACAATTATGCAAAAGAGCTTGTTCAGAGCTACACTCATACCAAATTTTGGGCCATTTTGACCATAAGGTGGTGGAGAAACAGCAGGTCAAAGAAAGGGTTCCTAGGCTCCATTGGTCCACTTTAAGTCAATGGAGATTTTTATTTGCTTTAAAAGCTCCTAGTTATCGATCCATGTGGTCTACAATTAAGGGAAAGTCCTTGTACAGAGCTACATTCATACCAAATTTTGGGCCATTTTGACCGTAAGGTGGTGGAGAAACAGCAGGTCAAAAAAAGGGTTCCTAGGCTTCTTCGGTCCACTTTAAGTCAATGGAGATTTTTATTTGCTTTAAATGCTTGCAGTTATCGAACCATGTGGTCTACAATTATGGGTCCAGTATGGCTGGAAAGAGCTTGTTCAGAGCTACATTCACACCAAATTTCGGGCCATTTTGACCGTAAAGTGGTGGAGAAACAGCAGGTCAAATAAGGGTTCCTAGGCTCCTTCGGTCCACTTTAAGTCAATGGAGATTTTTATTTGCTTTAAATGCTTGCAGTTTTCGATCCATGTGGTCTACAATTATGCGAAAGAGCTTGTTCAGAGCAACACTCATACCAAATTTTGGGCCATTTTGACCATAAGGTGGTGGAGAAACAGCAGGTCATAGAAAGGGTTCCTAGGCTCCATCGGTCCACTTTAAGTCAATGGAGATTTTATTTTGCTTTAAAAGCTCCTAGTTATCGATCCATGTGGTCTACAATTAAGGGAAAGACCTTGTTCAGAGCTACATTCATACCAAATTTTGGGCCATTTTGACCGTAAGGGGGTGGAGAAACAGCAGGTCAAAAAAAGGGTTCCTAGGCTTCTTCCGTCCACTTTAAGTCAATGGAGATTTTTATTTGCTTTAAATGCTTGCAGTTATCGAACCATGTGTTCTACAATTATGGGTCCAGTATGGCTGGAAAGAGCTTGTTCAGAGCTACATTCCCACCAAATTTCGGACCATTTTGACCATAAGGTGGTGGAGAAACAGCTGGTCAAAAAAAGGGTTCCTAGGCTCCTTCGGTCCACTTTAAGTCAATGGAGATTTTTATTTGCTTGAATTGCTTGCAGTTTTCGATCCATGTGGTCTACAATTATGCGAAAGAGCTTGTTCAGGGCTACACTCATACCAAATTTTGGGCCATTTTGACCATAAGGTGGTGGAGAAACAGCAGGTCAAAGAAAGGGTTCCTAGGCTCCATCGGTCCACTTTAATCAATGGAGATTTTAATTTGCTTTAAATGCTCCTAGTTATTGATCCATGTGGTCTACAATTAAGGGAAAGACCTTGTACAGAGCTACATTCATACCAAATTTTGGGCCATTTTGACCGTAAGGTGGTGGAGAAACAGCAGGTCAAAAAAAGGGTTCCTAGGCTTCTTCGGTCCACTTTAAGTCAATGGAGATTTTTATTTGCTTTAAATGCTTGCAGTTATCGAACCATGTGGTCTACAATTATGGGTCCAGTATGGCTGGAAAGAGCTTGTTCAGAGCTACATTCACACCAAATTTTGGGCCATTTTGACCGTAAGGTGGTGGAGAAACAGCAGGTCAAAAAAGGGTTCCTAGGCTCCTTCGGTCCACTTTAAGTCAATGGAGATTTTTATTTGCTTTAAATGCTTGCAGTTTTCGATCCATGTGGTCTACAATTATGCGAAACAGCTTGTTCAGAGCTACACTTATACCAAATTTTGGGCCATTTTGACCATAAGGTGGTGGAGAAACAGCAGGTCATAGAAAGGGTTCCTAGGCTCCATCGGTCCACTTTAAGTCAATGGAGATTGTAATTTGCTTTAAATGCTCCTAGTTATCGATCCATGTGGTCTACAATTAAGGGAAAGACCTTGTTCAGAGCTACATTCATACCAAATTTTGGGCCATTTTGACCGTAAGGTGGTGGAGAAACAGCAGGTCAAAAAAAGGGTTCCTAGGCTTCTTCGGTCCACTTTAAGTCAATGGAGATTTTTATTTGCTTTAAATGCTTGCAGTTATCGAACCATGTGGTCTACAAATATGGGTCCAGTATGGCTGGAAAGAGCTTGTTCAGAGCTACATTCACACCAAATTTCGGGCCATTTTGACCGTAAGGTGGTGGAGAAACAGCAGGTCAAAAAAAGGGTTCCTTGGCTCCTTCGGTCCACTTTAAGTCAATGGAGATTTTTATTTGCTTTAAATGCTTGCAGTTTTCGATCCATGTGGTCTATAATTATGCGAAAGAGCTTGTTCAGAGCTACACACATACCAAATTTTGGGCCATTTTGACCATAAGGTGGTGGAGAAACAGCAGGTCATAGAAAGGGTTCCTAGGCTCCATCGGTCCACTTTAAGTCAATGGAGATTTTAATTTGCTTTAAAAGCTCCTAGTTATCAATCCATGTGGTCTACAATTAAGGGAAAGACCTTGTTCAGAGCTACATTCATATCAAATTTTGGGCCATTTTGACCGTAAGGTGGTGGAGAAACAGCAGGTCAAAAAAAGGGTTCCTAGGCTTCTTCGGTCCACTTTAAGTCAATGGAGATTTTTATTTGCTTTAAATGCTTGCAGTTTTCGATCCATGTGGTCTACAATTATGCAAAAGAGCTTGTTCAGAGCTACACTCATACCAAATTTTGGGCCATTTTGACCATAAGGTGGTGGAGAAACAGCAGGTCAAAGAAAGGGTTCCTAGGCTCCATCGGTCCACTTTAAGTCAATGGAGATTTTTATTTGCTTTAAAAGCTCCTAGTTATCGATCCATGTGGTCTACAATTAAGGGAAAGACCTTGTACAGAGCTACATTCATACCAAATTTTGGGCCATTTTGACCGTAAGGTGGTGGAGAAACAGCAGGTCAAAAAAAGGGTTCCTAGGCTTCTTCGGTCCACTTTAAGTCAATGGAGATTTTTATTTGCTTTAAATGCTTGCAGTTATCGAACCATGTGGTCTACAATTATGGGTCCAGTATGGCTGGAAAGAGCTTGTTCAGAGCTACATTCACACCAAATTTCGGGCCATTTTGACCGTAAGGTGGTGGAGAAACAGCAGGTCAAAAAAGGGTTCCTAGGCTCCTTCGGTCCACTTTAAGTCAATGGAGATTTTTATTTGCTTTAAATGCTTGCAGTTTTCGATCCATGTGGTCTACAATTATGCGAAAGAGCTTGTTCAGAGCAACACTCATACCAAATTTTGGGCCATTTTGACCATAAGGTGGTGGAGAAACAGCAGGTCATAGAAAGGGTTCCTAGGCTCCATCGGTCCACTTTAAGTCAATGGAGATTTTATTTTGCTTTAAAAGCTCCTAGTTATCGATCCATGTGGTCTACAATTAAGGGAAAGACCTTGTTCAGAGCTACATTCATACCAAATTTTGGGCCATTTTGACCGTAAGGGGGTGGAGAAACAGCAGGTCAAAAAAAGGGTTCCTAGGCTTCTTCCGTCCACTTTAAGTCAATGGAGATTTTTATTTGCTTTAAATGCTTGCAGTTTTCGATCCATGTGGTCTACAATTATGCGAAAGAGCTTGTTCAGAGCTACACTCATACCAAATTTTGGGCCATTTTGACCATAAGGTGGTGGAGAAACAGCAGGTCAAAGAAAGGGTTCCTAGGCTCCATCGGTCCACTTTAAGTCAATGGAGATTTTAATTTGCTTTAAATGCTCCTAGTTATCGATCCATGTGGTCTACAATTAAGGGAAAGACCTTGTACAGAGCTACATTCATACCAAATTTTGGGCCATTTTGACCGTAAGGTGGTGGAGAAACAGCAGGTCAAAAAAAGGGTTCCTAGGCTTCTTCGGTCCACTTTAAGTCAATGGAGATTTTTATTTGCTTTAAATGATTGCAGTTATCGAACCATGTGGTCTACAATTATGGGTCCAGTATGGCTGGAAAGAGCTTGTTCAGAGCTACATTCACACCAAATTTCGGGCCATTTTGACCGTAAGGTGGTGGAGAAACAGCAGGTCAAAAAAGGGTTCCTAGGCTCCTTCGGTCCACTTTAAGTCAATGGAGATTTTTATTTGCTTTAAATGCTTGCAGTTTTCGATCCATGTGGTCTACAATTATGCGAAACAGCTTGTTCAGAGCTACACTCATACCAAATTTTGGGCCATTTTGACCATAAGGTGGTGGAGAAACAGCAGGTCAAAGAAAGGGTTCCTAGGCTCCATCGGTCCACTTTAAGTCAATGGAGATTTTAATTTGCTTTAAATGCTCCTAGTTATCGATCCATGTGGTCTACAATTAAGGGAAAGACCTTGTTCAGAGCTACATTCATACCAAATTTTGGGCCATTTTGACCGTAAGGTGGTGGAGAAACAGCAGGTCAAAAAAAGGGTTCCTAGGCTCCATCGGTCCACTTTAAGTCAATGGAGATTTTATTTTGCTTTAAAAGCTCCTAGTTATCGATCCATGTGGTCTACAATTAAGGGAAAGACCTTGTTCAGAGCTACATTCATACCAAATTTTGGGCCATTTTGACCGTAAGGGGGTGGAGAAACAGCAGGTCAAAAAAAGGGTTCCTAGGCTTCTTCGGTCCACTTTAAGTCAATGGAGATTTTTATTTGCTTTAAATGCTTGCAGTTTTCGATCCATGTGGTCTACAATTATGCGAAAGAGCTTGTTCAGAGCTACACTCATACCAAATTTTGGGCCATTTTCACCATAAGGTGGTGGAGAAACAGCAGGTCAAAGAAAGGGCTCCTAGGCTCCATCGGTCCACTTTAAGTCAATGGAGATTTTAATTTGCTTTAAATGCTCCTAGTTATCGATCCATGTGGTCTACAATTAAGGGAAAGACCTTGTTCAGAGCTACATTCATACCAAATTTTGGGCCATTTTGACCGTAAGGTGGTGGAGAAACAGCAGGTCAAAAAAAGGGTTCCTAGGCTTCTTCGGTCCACTTTAAGTCAATGGAGATTTTTATTTGCTTTAAATGCTTGCAGTTATCGAACCATGTGGTCTACAATTATGGGTCCAGTATGGCTGGAAAGAGGTTGTTCAGAGCTACATTCACACCAAATTTCGGGCCATTTTGACCGTAAGGTGGTGGAGAAACAGCAGGTCAAAAAAGGGTTCCTAGGCTCCTTCGGTCCACTTTAAGTCAATGGAGATTTTTATTTGCTTTAAATGCTTGCAGTTTTCGATCCATGTGGTCTACAATTATGCGAAACAGCTTGTTCAGAGCTACACTCATACCAAATTTTGGGCCATTTTGACCATAAGGTGGTGGAGAAACAGCAGGTCATAGAAAGGGTTCCTAGGCTCCATCGGTCCACTTTAAGTCAATGGAGATTTTAATTTGCTTTAAATGCTCCTAGTTATCGATCCATGTGGTCTACAATTAAGGGAAAGACCTTGTTCAGAGCTACATTCATACCAAATTTTGGGCCATTTTGACCGTAAGGTGGTGGAGAAACAGCAGGTCAAAAAAAGGGTTCCTAGGCTTCTTCGGTCCACTTTAAGTCAATGGAGATTTTTATTTGCTTTAAATGCTTGCAGTTATCGAACCATGTGGTCTACAATTATGGGTCCAGTATGGCTGGAAAGAGCTTGTTCAGCGCTACATTCACACCAAATTTCGGGCCATTTTGACCGTAAGGTGGTGGAGAAACAGCAGATCAAAAAAGGGTTCCTAGGCTCCTTCGGTCCACTTTAAGTCAATGGAGATTTTTATTTGCTTTAAATGCTTGCAGTTTTCGATCCATGTGGTCTACAATTATGCGAAACAGCTTGTTCAGAGCTACACTCATACCAAATTTTGGGCCATTTTGACCATAAGGTGGTGGAGAAACAGCAGGTCATAGAAAGGGTTCCTAGGCTCCATCGGTCCACTTTAAGTCAATGGAGATTTTAATTTGCTTTAAATGCTCCTAGTTATCGATCCATGTGGTCTACAATTAAGGGAAAGACCTTGTTCAGAGCTACATTCATACCAAATTTTGGGCCATTTTGACCGTAAGGTGGTGGAGAAACAGCAGGTCAAAAAAAGGGTTCCTAGGCTCCATCGGTCCACTTTAAGTCAATGGAGATTTTATTTTGCTTTAAAAGCTCCTAGTTATCGATCCATGTGGTCTACAATTAAGGGAAAGACCTTGTTCAGAGCTACATTCATACCAAATTTTGGGCCATTTTGACCGTAAGGGGGTGGAGAAACAGCAGGTCAAAAAAAGGGTTCCTAGGCTTCTTCGGTCCACTTTAAGTCAATGGAGATTTTTATTTGCTTTAAATGCTTGCAGTTTTCGATCCATGTGGTCTACAATTATGCGAAAGAGCTTGTTCAGAGCTACACTCATACCAAATTTTGGGCCATTTTGACCATAAGGTGGTGGAGAAACAGCAGGTCAAAGAAAGGGTTCCTAGGCTCCATCGGTCCACTTTAAGTCAATGGAGATTTTAATTTGCTTTAAATGCTCCTAGTTATCGATCCATGTGGTCTACAATTAAGGGAAAGACCTTGTACAGAGCTACATTCATACCAAATTTTGGGCCATTTTGACCGTAAGGTGGTGGAGAAACAGCAGGTCAAAAAAAGGGTTCCTAGGCTTCTTCGGTCCACTTTAAGTCAATGGAGATTTTTATTTGCTTTAAATGCTTGCAGTTATCGAACCATGTGGTCTACAATTATTGGTCCAGTATGGCTGGAAAGAGCTTGTTCAGAGCTACATTCACACCAAATTTCGGGCCATTTTGACCGTAAGGTGGTGGAGAAACAGCAGGTCAAAAAAGGGTTCCTAGGCTCCTTCGGTCCACTTTAAGTCAATGGAGATTTTTATTTGCTTTAAATGCTTGCAGTTTTCGATCCATGTGGTCTAAAATTATGCGAAACAGCTTGTTCAGAGCTACACTCATACCAAATTTTGGGCCATTTTGACCATAAGGTGGTGGAGAAACAGCAGGTCATAGAAAGGGTTCCTAGGCTCCATCGGTCCACTTTAAGTCAATGGAGATTTTAATTTGCTTTAAATGCTCCTAGTTATCGATCCATGTGGTCTACAATTAAGGGAAAGACCTTGTTCAGAGCTACATTCATACCAAATTTTGGGCCATTTTGACCATAAGGTGGTGGAGAAACAGCAGGTCAAAAAAGGGTTCCTAGGCTTCTTCGGTCCACTTTAAGTCAATGGAGATTTTTATTTGCTTTAAATGCTTGCAGTTATCGAACCATGTGGTCTACAATTATGGGTCCAGTATGGCTGGAAAGAGCTTGTTCAGAGCTACATTCCCACCAAATTTCGGACCATTTTGACCATAAGGTGGTGGAGAAACAGCAGGTCAAAGAAAGGGTTCCTAGGCTCCATCGGTCCACTTTAAGTCAATGGAGATTTTAATTTGCTTTAAATGCTTGCAGTTATCGATATATGTGGTCTACAATTATTCGAAAGAGCTTGTTCAGAGCTACACTCATACCAAATTTTGGGCCATTTTGACCATAAGGTGGTGGAGAAACAGCTGGTCAAAGAAAGGGTTCCTTGGCTCCATCGGTCCACTTTAAGTCAATGGAGATTTTAATTTGCTTTAAATGCTCCTAGTTATCGATCCATGTGGTCTACAATTATGGGAAAGACCTTGTTCAGAGCTACATTCATACCAAATTTTGGGCCATTTTGACTGTAAGGTGGTGGAGAAACAGCAGGTCAAAAAAGGGTTCCTAGGCTCCATCGGTCCACTTTAAGTCAATGGAGATTTTAATTTGCTTTAAATGCTTGCAGTTATCGATCCATGTGGTCTACAATTATTCGACCAGTATGGCTGGAAAGAGCTTGTTCTGAGTTTTATTCACACGAAATTTCGGGCCATTTTTATCAGAAGGTGGTGGAGAAACAGCAGGTCAAAGAAAGCTTTCCTAGTCTCCTTCGGTCCACTTTAAGTCAATGGAGATTTTTATTTGCTTTCAATGCTTGCAGTTATCGAACCATGTGGTCTACAATTATGGGTCCAGTATGGCTGGAAAGACCTTGTTCAGAGCTACATTCTTACCAAATTTCAGGCCATTTTGACTGTAACGAGGTGGAGAAACAGCAGGTCAAAGAAAGGGTACCTAGGCTCCATCGGTCCACTTTAAGTCATTGGAGATTTTAATTTGCTTTAAATGCTTGCAGTTATCCATCCATGTGGTCTACATTTATTGGATTAGTATGGCTGGAAAGAGCTTGTTCTGAGCTACATTGACACCAAATTTCGGGCCATTTTGACAGTAAGGTGGTGTAGAAACAGCAGGTCAAAGAAAGTATTCCTAGGCTACTTTGGTCCACTTTAAGTCAATGGAGATTTTTATTTGATTTAAATGCTTGCAGTTATCGATCCATGTGGTCTACAATTATGGGACCAGTATGACTGGAAAGACCTTGTTCAGAGCTACATTCACACCAAATTTCGAGCCATTTTGACCGTAAGGTGGTGGAGAAACAGCAGGTCAAAAAAAGGGTTCCTAGGCTCCTTCGGTCCACTTTAAGTCAATGGTGATTTTTTTATGCTTTAAATGCTTGCAGTTTTCGATCCATGTGGTCTACAATTATGCGAAAGAGCTTGTTCAGAGCTACACTCATACCAAATTTTGGGCCATTTTGACCATAAGGTGGTGGAGAAACAGCTGGTCAAAGAAAGGGTTCCTAGGCTCCATCGGTCCACTTTAAGTCAATGGAGATTTTAATTTGCTTTAAATGCTCCTAGTTATCGATCCATGTGGTCTACAATTATGGGAAAGTCCTTGTTCAGAGCTACATTCATACCAAATTTTGGGCCATTTTGACCGTAAGGTGGTGGAGAAAGAGCAGGTCAAAAAAAGGGTTCCTAGGCTCCTTCGGTCCACTTTAAGTCAATGGTGATTTTTATTTGCTTTAAATGCTTGTAGTTTTCGATCCATGTGTTCTACAATTCTAGGAAAGACCTTGTTCAGAGCTACATTCATACCAAATTTTGGGCCATTTTGACCGTAAGGTGGAGGAGAAACAGCAGGTCAAAAAGAGGGTTCCTAGGCTTCTTCGGTCCACTTTAAGTCAATGGAGATTTTCATTTGCTTTAAATGTTTGCAGTTATCGATCCATGTTGTCTACAATTAAGGGTCCAGTATGGCTGGAAAGAGCTTGTTCAGAGCTACATTCACACCAAATTTCGGGCCATTTTGACCGTAAGGTGGTGGAGAAACAGCAGGTCAAAAAAGGGTTCCTAGGCTCCTTCGGTCCACTTTAAGTCAATGGAGATTTTTATTTGCTTTAAATGCTTGCAGTTTTCGATCCATGTGGTCTACAATTATGCGAAACAGCTTGTTCAGAGCTACACTCATACCAAATTTTGGGCCATTTTGACCATAAGTGGTGGAGAAACAGCAGGTCATAGAAAGGGTTCCTAGGCTCCATCGGTCCACTTTAAGTCAATGGAGATTTTTATTTGCTTTAAATGCTTGCAGTTATCGAACCATGTGGTCTACAATTATGGGTCCAGTATGGCTGGAAAGAGCTTGTTCAGAGCTACATTCACACCAAATTTCGGGCCATTTTGACCGTAAGGTGGTGGAGAAACAGCAGGTCAAAAAAAGGGTTCCTAGGCTCCATCGGTCCACTTTAAGTCAATGGAGATTTTAATTTGCTTTAAATGCTCCTAGTTATCGATCCATGTGGTCTACAACTAAGGGAAAGACCTTGTTCAGAGCTACATTCATACCAAATTTTGGGCCATTTTGACCGTAAGGTGGTGGAGAAACAGCAGGTCAAAAAAAGGGTTCCTAGGCTCCATCGGTCCACTTTAAGTCAATGGAGATTTTATTTTGCTTTAAAAGCTCCTAGTTATCGATCCATGTGGTCTACAATTAAGGGAAAGACCTTGTTCAGAGCTACATTCATACCAAATTTTGGGCCATTTTGACCGTAAGGGGGTGGAGAAACAGCAGGTCAAAAAAAGGGTTCCTAGGCTTCTTCGGTCCACTTTAAGTCAATGGAGATTTTTATTTGCTTTAAATGCTTGCAGTTTTCGATCCATGTGGTCTACAATTATGCGAAAGAGCTTGTTCAGAGCTACACTCATACCAAATTTTGGGCCATTTTGACCATAAGGTGGTGGAGAAACAGCAGGTCAAAGAAAGGGCTCCTAGGCTCCATCGGTCCACTTTAAGTCAATGGAGATTTTAATTTGCTTTAAATGCTCCTAGTTAGCGATCCATGTGGTCTACAATTAAGGGAAAGACCTTGTTCAGAGCTACATTCATACCAAATTTTGGGCCATTTTGACCGTAAGGTGGTGGAGAAACAGCAGGTCAAAAAAAGGGTTCCTAGGCTTCTTCGGTCCACTTTAAGTCAATGGAGATTTTTATTTGCTTTAAATGCTTGCAGTTATCGAACCATGTGGTCTACAATTATGGGTCCAGAATGGCTGGAAAGAGCTTGTTCAGAGCTACATTCACACCAAATTTCGGGCCATTTTGACCGTAAGGTGGTGGAGAAACAGCAGGTCAAAAAAGGGTTCCTTGGCTCCTTCGGTCCACTTTAAGTCAATGGAGATTTTTATTTGCTTTAAATGCTTGCAGTTTTCGATCCATGTGGTCTACAATTATGCGAAACAGCTTGTTCAGAGCTACACTCATACCAAATTTTGGGCCATTTTGACCATAAGGTGGTGGAGAAACAGCAGGTCATAGAAAGGGTTCCTAGGCTCCATCGGTCCACTTTAAGTCAATGGAGATTTTAATTTGCTTTAAATGCTCCTAGTTATCGAACCATGTGGTCTACAATTAAGGGAAAGACCTTGTTCAGAGCTACATCCATACCAAATTTTGGGCCATTTTGACCGTAAGGTGGTGGAGAAACAGCAGGTCAAAAAAAAGGGTTCCTAGGCTTCTTCGGTCCACTTTAAGTCAATGGAGATTTTTATTTGCTTTAAATGCTTGCAGTTATCGAACCATGTGGTCTACAATTATGGGTCCAGTATGGCTGGAAAGAGCTTGTTCAGAGCTACATTCACACCAAATTTCGGGCCATTTTGACCGTAAGGTGGTGGAGAAACAGCAGGTCAAAAAAGGGTTCCTAGGCTCCTTCGGTCCACTTTAAGTCAATGGAGATTTTTATTTGCTTTAAATGCTTGCAGTTTTCGATCCATGTGGTCTACAATTATGCGAAACAGCTTGTTCAGAGCTACACTCATACCAAATTTTGGGCCATTTTGACCATAAGGTGGTGGAGAAACAGCAGGTCATAGAAAGGGTTCCTAGGCTCCATCGGTCCACTTTAAGTCAATGGAGATTTTAATTTGCTTTAAATGCTCCTAGTTATCGATCCATGTGGTCTACAATTAAGGGAAAGACCTTGTTCAGAGCTACATTCATACCAAATTTTGGGCCATTTTGACCGTAAGGTGGTGGAGAAACAGCAGGTCAAAAAAAGGGTTCCTAGGCTCCATCGGTCCACTTTAAGTCAATGGAGATTTTATTTTGCTTTAAAAGCTCCTAGTTATCGATCCATGTGGTCTACAATTAAGGGAAAGACCTTGTTCAGAGCTACATTCATACCAAATTTTGGGCCATTTTGACCGTAAGGGGGGTGGAGAAACAGCAGGTCAAAAAAAGGGTTCCTAGGCTTCTTCGGTCCACTTTAAGTCAATGGAGATTTTTATTTGCTTTAAATGCTTGCAGTTTTCGATCCATGTGGTCTACAATTATGCGAAAGAGCTTGTTCAGAGCTACACTCATACCAAATTTTGGGCCATTTTGACCATAAGGTGGTGGAGAAACAGCAGGTCAAAGAAAGGGTTCCTAGGCTCCATCGGTCCACTTTAAGTCAATGGAGATTTTAATTTGCTTTAAATGCTCCTAGTTATCGATCCATGTGGTCTACAATTAAGGGAAAGACCTTGTACAGAGCTACATTCATACCAAATTTTGGGCCATTTTCACCGTAAGGTGGTGGAGAAACAGCAGGTCAAAAAAAGGGTTCCTAGGCTTCTTCGGTCCACTTTAAGTCAATGGAGATTTTTATTTGCTTTCAATGCTTGCAGTTATCGAACCATGTGGTCTACAATTATGGGTCCAGTATGGCTGGAAAGACCTTGTTCAGAGCTACATTCTTACCAAATTTCAGGCCATTTTGACTGTAACGAGGTGGAGAAACAGCAGGTCAAAGAAAGGGTACCTAGGCTCCATCGGTCCACTTTAAGTCATTGGAGATTTTAATTTGCTTTAAATGCTTGCAGTTATCCATCCATGTGGTCTACATTTATTGGATTAGTATGGCTGGAAAGAGCTTGTTCTGAGCTACATTGACACCAAATTTCGGGCCATTTTGACAGTAAGGTGGTGTAGAAACAGCAGGTCAAAGAAAGTATTCCTAGGCTACTTCGGTCCACTTTAAGTCAATGGAGATTTTTATTTGATTTAAATGCTTGCAGTTATCGATCCATGTGGTCTACAATTATGGGACCAGTATGACTGGAAAGACCTTGTTCAGAGCTACATTCACACCAAATTTCGAGCCATTTTGACCGTAAGGTGGTGGAGAAACAGCAGGTCAAAAAAAAGGGTTCCTAGGCTCCTTCGGTCCACTTTAAGTCAATGGTGATTTTTTTTATGCTTTAAATGCTTGCAGTTTTCGATCCATGTGGTCTACAATTATGCGAAAGAGCTTGTTCAGAGCTACACTCATACCAAATTTTGGGCCATTTTGACCATAAGGTGGTGGAGAAACAGCTGGTCAAAGAAAGGGTTCCTAGGCTCCATCGGTCCACTTTAAGTCAATGGAGATTTTAATTTGCTTTAAAATGCTCCTAGTTATCGATCCATGTGGTCTACAATTATGGGAAAGTCCTTGTTCAGAGCTACATTCATACCAAATTTTGGGCCATTTTGACCGTAAGGTGGTGGAGAAAGAGCAGGTCAAAAAAAGGGTTCCTAGGCTCCTTCGGTCCACTTTAAGTCAATGGTGATTTTTATTTGCTTTAAATGCTTGTAGTTTTCGATCCATGTGTTCTACAATTATAGGAAAGACCTTGTTCAGAGCTACATTCATACCAAATTTTGGGCCATTTTGACCGTAAGGTGGTGGAGAAACAGCAGGTCAAAAAAGGGTTCCTAGGCTCCTTCGGTCCACTTTAAGTCAATGGAGATTTTTATTTGCTTTAAATGCTTGCAGTTTTCGATCCATGTGGTCTACAATTATGCGAAACAGCTTGTTCAGAGCTACACTCATACCAAATTTTGGGCCATTTTGACCATAAGTGGTGGAGAAACAGCAGGTCATAGAAAGGGTTCCTAGGCTCCATCGGTCCACTTTAAGTCAATGGAGATTTTTATTTGCTTTAAATGCTTGCAGTTATCGATCCATGTGGTCTACAATTAAGGGAAAGACCTTGTACAGAGCTACATTCATACCAAATTTTGGGCCATTTTGACCGTAAGGTGGTGGAGAAACAGCAGGTCAAAAAAAGGGTTCCTAGGCTTCTTCGGTCCACTTTAAGTCAATGGAGATTTTTATTTGCTTTCAATGCTTGCAGTTATCGAACCATGTGGTCTACAATTATGGGTCCAGTATGGCTGGAAAGACCTTGTTCAGAGCTACATTCTTACCAAATTTCAGGCCATTTTGACTGTAACGAGG
>JAUIMM010003791.1:0-48463 GCA_031769625.1 Taudactylus pleione
TTAAAGTGGACCGAAGAAGCCTAGGAACCCTTTTTTTGACCTGCTGTTTCTCAACCACCTTACGGTCAAAATGGCCCAAAATTTGGTATGAATGTAGCTCTGAACAAGGTCTTTCCCTTAATTGTAGACCACATGGATCGATAACTAGGAGCATTTAAAGCAAATTAAAATCTCCATTGACTTAAAGTGGACTGATGGAGCCTAGGAACCCTTTCTATGACCTGCTGTTTCTCCACCACCTTATGGTCAAAATGGCCCAAAATTTGGTATGAGTGTAGCTCTGAACAAGCTCTTTCGAATAATTGTAGACCACATGGATCGAAAACTGCAAGCATTTAAAGCACATAAAAATCTCCATTGACTTAAAGTGGACCGAAGGAGCCTAGGAACCCTTTTTTTGACCTGCTGTTTCTCCACCACCTTACGGTCAAAATGGCCTAAAATTTGGAATGAATGTAGCTATGAACAAGGTCTTTCCCATAATTGTAGACCACATGGATCGATAACTAGGAGCATTTAAAGCAAATTAAAATCTCCATTGACTTAAAGTGGACCGATGGAGGCAAGGAACCCTTTCTTTGACCTACTGTTTCTCCACCACCTTATGGTCAAAATGGCCCAAAATTTTGTATGAGTGTAGCTCTGAACAAGCTCTATGGCATAATTGTAGACCACATGGATCGACAACTGCAAGCATTTAAAGCAAATAAAAATCTCCATTGACTTAAAGTGGACCGAAGGAGCCTAGGAACCCTTTTTTTGACCTGCAGTTTCTCCACCACCTTACGGTCAAAATGGCCCGAAATTTGGTGTTAATGTAGCTCTGAACAAGGTCTTTCCAGCCATAATACTCCAATAAATGTAGACCACATGGATGGATAACTGCAAGCATTTAAAGCACATTAAAATCTCCATTGACTTAAAGTGGACCGATGGAGCCTAGGTACCCTTTCTTTGACCTGCTGTTTCTCCACCTCCTTACAGTCAAAATGGCCTGAAATTTGGTAAGAATGTAGCTCTGAACAAGGTCTTTCCCATAATTGTAGACCACATGGTTCGATAACTGCAAGCATTTAATGCAAATATAAAATCTCCATTGACTTAAAGTGGACCGAAGGAGACTAGGAATGCTTTCTTTGATCTGCTGTTTCTCCACCACCTTATGGTCAAAATGGCCCGAAATTTCGTGTGAATGTAACTCAGAACAAGCTCTTTCCAGCCATTCTGGACCCATAATTGTAGACCACATGGTTCGATAACTGCAAGCATTTAAAGCAAATAAAAATCTCCATTGACTTAAAGTGGACCGAAGTAGCCTAGGAATACTTTCTTTGACCTGCTGTTTCTACACCACCTTACTGTCAAAATGGCCCAAAATTTGGTGTCAATGTAGCTCAGAACAAGCTCTTTCCAGCCATACTAATCCAATAAATATAGACCACATGGAGGGATAACTGAAGCATTTAAAGCAAATTAAAATCTCCATTGACTTAAAGTGGACCGATGGAGCCTAGGTACCCTTTCTTTGACCTGCTGTTTCTCCACCTCCTTACAGTCAAAATGGCCTGAAATTTGGTAAGACTGTAGCTCTGAACAAGGTCTTTCCCATAATTGTAGACCACATGGTTGGATAACTGCAAGCATTTAATGCAAATATAAAATCTCCATTGACTTAAAGTGGACCGAAGGAGACTAGGAATGCTTTCTTTGACCTGCTGTTTCTACACCACCTTACTGTCAAAATGGCCCGAAATTTGGTGTCAATGTAGCTCAGAACAAGCTCTTTCCAGCCATACTAATCCAATAAATGTAGACCACATGGATGGATAACTGCAAGCATTTAAAGCAAATTAAAATCTCCATTGACTTAAAGTGGACCGATGGAGCCTAGGTACCCTTTCTTTGACCTGCTGTTTCTCCACCTCCTTACAGTCAAAATGGCCTGAAATTTGGTAAGAATGTAGCTCTGAACAAGGTCTTTCCCATAATTGTAGACCACATGGTTCGATAACTGCAAGCATTTAAAGCAAATAAAAATCTCCATTGACTTAAAGTGGACCGATGGAGCCTAGGAACCCTTTCTATGACCTGCTGTTTCTCCACCACCTTATGGTCAAAATGGCCCAAAATTTGGTATGAGTGTAGCTCTGAACAAGCTCTTTCGCATAATTGTAGACCACATGGATCGAAAACTGCAAGCATTTAAAGCAAATAAAAATCTCCATTGACTTAAAGTGGACCGAAGAAGCCTAGGAACCCTTTTTTTGACCTGCTGTTTCTCAACCACCTTACGGTCAAAATGGCCCAAAATTTGGTATGAATGTAGCTCTGAACAAGCTCTTTCCAGCCATACTGGACCCATAATTGTAGACCACATGGTTCGATAACTGCAAGCATTTAAAGCAAATAAAAATCTCCATTGACTTAAAGTGGACCGAAGAAGCCTAGGAACCCTTTTTTTGACCTGCTGTTTCTCAACCACCTTACGGTCAAAATGGCCCAAAATTTGGTATGAATGTAGCTCTGAACAAGGTCTTTCCCTTAATTGTAGACCACATGGATCGATAACTAGGAGCATTTAAAGCAAATTAAAATCTCCATTGACTTAAAGTGGACTGATGGAGCCTAGGAACCCTTTCTATGACCTGCTGTTTCTCCACCACCTTATGGTCAAAATGGCCCAAAATTTGGTATGAGTGTAGCTCTGAACAAGCTCTTTCGAATAATTGTAGACCACATGGATCGAAAACTGCAAGCATTTAAAGCACATAAAAATCTCCATTGACTTAAAGTGGACCGAAGGAGCCTAGGAACCCTTTTTTTGACCTGCTGTTTCTCCACCACCTTACGGTCAAAATGGCCTAAAATTTGGAATGAATGTAGCTATGAACAAGGTCTTTCCCATAATTGTAGACCACATGGATCGATAACTAGGAGCATTTAAAGCAAATTAAAATCTCCATTGACTTAAAGTGGACCGATGGAGGCAAGGAACCCTTTCTTTGACCTACTGTTTCTCCACCACCTTATGGTCAAAATGGCCCAAAATTTTGTATGAGTGTAGCTCTGAACAAGCTCTATGGCATAATTGTAGACCACATGGATCGACAACTGCAAGCATTTAAAGCAAATAAAAATCTCCATTGACTTAAAGTGGACCGAAGGAGCCTAGGAACCCTTTTTTTGACCTGCAGTTTCTCCACCACCTTACGGTCAAAATGGCCCGAAATTTGGTGTTAATGTAGCTCTGAACAAGGTCTTTCCAGCCATAATACTCCAATAAATGTAGACCACATGGATGGATAACTGCAAGCATTTAAAGCACATTAAAATCTCCATTGACTTAAAGTGGACCGATGGAGCCTAGGTACCCTTTCTTTGACCTGCTGTTTCTCCACCTCCTTACAGTCAAAATGGCCTGAAATTTGGTAAGAATGTAGCTCTGAACAAGGTCTTTCCCATAATTGAAGACCACATGGTTCGATAACTGCAAGCATTTAATGCAAATATAAAATCTCCATTGACTTAAAGTGGACCGAAGGAGACTAGGAATGCTTTCTTTGATCTGCTGTTTCTCCACCACCTTATGGTCAAAATGGCCCGAAATTTCGTGTGAATGTAACTCAGAACAAGCTCTTTCCAGCCATTCTGGACCCATAATTGTAGACCACATGGTTCGATAACTGCAAGCATTTAAAGCAAATAAAAATCTCCATTGACTTAAAGTGGACCGAAGTAGCCTAGGAATACTTTCTTTGACCTGCTGTTTCTACACCACCTTACTGTCAAAATGGCCCAAAATTTGGTGTCAATGTAGCTCAGAACAAGCTCTTTCCAGCCATACTAATCCAATAAATATAGACCACATGGAGGGATAACTGAAGCATTTAAAGCAAATTAAAATCTCCATTGACTTAAAGTGGACCGATGGAGCCTAGGTACCCTTTCTTTGACCTGCTGTTTCTCCACCTCCTTACAGTCAAAATGGCCTGAAATTTGGTAAGACTGTAGCTCTGAACAAGGTCTTTCCCATAATTGTAGACCACATGGTTGGATAACTGCAAGCATTTAATGCAAATATAAAATCTCCATTGACTTAAAGTGGACCGAAGGAGACTAGGAATGCTTTCTTTGACCTGCTGTTTCTACACCACCTTACTGTCAAAATGGCCCGAAATTTGGTGTCAATGTAGCTCAGAACAAGCTCTTTCCAGCCATACTAATCCAATAAATGTAGACCACATGGATGGATAACTGCAAGCATTTAAAGCAAATTAAAATCTCCATTGACTTAAAGTGGACCGATGGAGCCTAGGTACCCTTTCTTTGACCTGCTGTTTCTCCACCTCCTTACAGTCAAAATGGCCTGAAATTTGGTAAGAATGTAGCTCTGAACAAGGTCTTTCCCATAATTGTAGACCACATGGTTCGATAACTGCAAGCATTTAATGCAAATATAAAATCTCCATTGACTTAAAGTGGACCGAAGGAGACTAGGAATGCTTTCTTTGATCTGCTGTTTCTCCACCACTTTATGGTCAAAATGGCCCGAAATTTCGTGAGAATGTAACTCAGAACAAGCTCTTTCCAGCCATTCTGGTCCCATAATTGTAGACCACATGGTTCGATAACTGCAAGCATTTAAAGCAAATAAAAATCTCCATTGACTTAAAGTGGACCGAAGTAGCCTAGGAATACTTTCTTTGACCTGCTGTTTCTACACCACCTTACTGTCAAAATGGCCCAAAATTTGGTGTCAATGTAGCTCAGAACAAGCTCTTTCCAGCCATACTAATCCAATAAATGTAGACCACATGGAGGGATAACTGCAAGCATTTAAAGCAAATTAAAATCTCCATTGACTTAAAGTGGACCGATGGAGCCTAGGTACCCTTTCTTTGACCTGCTGTTTCTCCACCTCCTTACAGTCAAAATGGCCTGAAATTTGGTAAGAATGTAGCTCTGAACAAGGTCTTTCCCATAATTGTAGACCACATGGTTCGATAACTGCAAGCATTTAATGCAAATATAAAATCTCCATTGACTTAAAGTGGACCGAAGGAGACTAGGAATGCTTTCTTTGATCTGCTGTTTCTCCACCACCTTATGGTCAAAATGCCCCGAAATTTCGTGAGAATGTAACTCAGAACAAGCTCTTTCCAGCCATTCTGGTCCCATAATTGTAGACCACATGGTTCGATAACTGCAAGCATTTAAAGCAAATAAAAATCTCCATTGACTTAAAGTGGACCGAAGTAGCCTAGGAATACTTTCTTTGACCTGCTGTTTCTACACCACCTTACTGTCAAAATGGCCCAAAATTTGGTGTCAATGTAGCTCAGAACAAGCTCTTTCCAGCCATACTAATCCAATAAATGTAGACCACATGGAGGGATAACTGCAAGCATTTAAAGCAAATTAAAATCTCCATTGACTTAAAGTGGACCGATGGAGCCTAGGTACCCTTTCTTTGACCTGCTGTTTCTCCACCTCCTTACAGTCAAAATGGCCTGAAATTTGGTAAGAATGTAGCTCTGAACAAGGTCTTTCCCATAATTGTAGACCACATGGTTCGATAACTGCAAGCATTTAATGCAAATATAAAATCTCCATTGACTTAAAGTGGACCGAAGGAGACTAGGAATGCTTTCTTTGATCTGCTGTTTCTCCACCACCTTATGGTCAAAATGGCCCGAAATTTCGTGTGAATGTAACTCAGAACAAGCTCTTTCCAGCCATTCTGGACCCATAATTGTAGACCACATGGTTCGATAACTGCAAGCATTTAAAGCAAATATAAATCTCCATTGACTTAAAGTGGACCGAAGTAGCCTAGGAATACTTTCTTTGACCTGCTGTTTCTACACCACCTTACTGTCAAAATGGCCCAAAATTTGGTGTCAATGTAGCTCAGAACAAGCTCTTTCCAGCCATACTAATCCAATAAATGTAGACCACATGGAGGGATAACTGCAAGCATTTAAAGCAAATTAAAATCTCCATTGACTTAAAGTGGACCGATGGAGCCTAGGTATCCTTTCTTTGACCTGCTGTTTCTCCACCTCCTTACAGTCAAAATGGCCTGAAATTTGGTAAGAATGTAGCTCTGAACAAGGTCTTTCCCATAATTGTAGACCACATGGTTTGATAACTGCAAGCATTTAATGCAAATATAAAATCTCCATTGACTTAAAGTGGACAGAAGGAGACTAGGAATGCTTTCTTTGATCTGCTGTTTCTCCACCACCTTATGGTCAAAATGGCCCGAAATTTGGTGTCAATGTAGCTCAGAACAAGCTCTTTCCAGCCATACTAATCCAATAAATGTAGACCACATGGATGGATAACTGCAAGCATTTAAAGCAAATTAAAATCTCCATTGACTTAAAGTGGACCGATGGAGCCTAGGTACCCTTTCTTTGACCTGCTGTTTCTCCACCTCCTTACAGTCAAAATGGCCTGAAATTTGGTAAGAATGTAGCTCTGAACAAGGTCTTTCCCATAATTGTAGACCACATGGTTCGATAACTGCAAGCATTTAAAGCAAATAAAAATCTCCATTGACTTAAAGTGGACCGATGGAGCCTAGGAACCCTTTCTATGACCTGCTGTTTCTCCACCACCTTATGGTCAAAATGGCCCAAAATTTGGTATGAGTGTAGCTCTGAACAAGCTCTTTCGCATAATTGTAGACCACATGGATCGAAAACTGCAAGCATTTAAAGCAAATAAAAATCTCCATTGACTTAAAGTGGACCGAAGAAGCCTAGGAACCCTTTTTTTGACCTGCTGTTTCTCAACCACCTTACGGTCAAAATGGCCCAAAATTTGGTATGAATGTAGCTCTGAACAAGCTCTTTCCAGCCATACTGGACCCATAATTGTAGACCACATGGTTCGATAACTGCAAGCATTTAAAGCAAATAAAAATCTCCATTGACTTAAAGTGGACCGAAGAAGCCTAGGAACCCTTTTTTTGACCTGCTGTTTCTCAACCACCTTACGGTCAAAATGGCCCAAAATTTGGTATGAATGTAGCTCTGAACAAGGTCTTTCCCTTAATTGTAGACCACATGGATCGATAACTAGGAGCATTTAAAGCAAATTAAAATCTCCATTGACTTAAAGTGGACTGATGGAGCCTAGGAACCCTTTCTATGACCTGCTGTTTCTCCACCACCTTATGGTCAAAATGGCCCAAAATTTGGTATGAGTGTAGCTCTGAACAAGCTCTTTCGAATAATTGTAGACCACATGGATCGAAAACTGCAAGCATTTAAAGCACATAAAAATCTCCATTGACTTAAAGTGGACCGAAGGAGCCTAGGAACCCTTTTTTTGACCTGCTGTTTCTCCACCACCTTACGGTCAAAATTGCCTAAAATTTGGAATGAATGTAGCTCTGAACAAGGTCTTTCCCATAATTGTAGACCACATGGATCGATAACTAGGAGCATTTAAAGCAAATTAAAATCTCCATTGACTTAAAGTGGACCGATGGAGGCAAGGAACCCTTTCTTTGACCTACTGTTTCTCCACCACCTTATGGTCAAAATGGCCCAAAATTTGGTATGAGTGTAGCTCTGAACAAGCTCTATGGCATAATTGTAGACCACATGGATCGACAACTGCAAGCATTTAAAGCAAATAAAAATCTCCATTGACTTAAAGTGGACCGAAGGAGCCTAGGAACCCTTTTTTTGACCTGCAGTTTCTCCACCACCTTACGGTCAAAATGGCCCGAAATTTGGTGTTAATGTAGCTCTGAACAAGGTCTTTCCAGCCATAATACTCCAATAAATGTAGACCACATGGATGGATAACTGCAAGCATTTAAAGCAAATTAAAATCTCCATTGACTTAAAGTGGACCGATGGAGCCTAGGTACCCTTTCTTTGACCTGCTGTTTCTCTACCTCCTTACAGTCAAAATGGCCTGAAATTTGGTAAGAATGTAGCTCTGAACAAGGTCTTTCCCATAATTGTAGACCACATGGTTGGATAACTGCAAGCATTTAATGCAAATATAAAATCTCCATTGACTTAAAGTGGACCGAAGGAGACTAGGAATGCTTTCTTTGACCTGCTGTTTCTACACCACCTTACTGTCAAAATGGCCCGAAATTTGGTGTCAATGTAGCTCAGAACAAGCTCTTTCCAGCCATACTAATCCAATAAATGTAGACCACATGGATGGATAACTGCAAGCATTTAAAGCAAATTAAAATCTCCATTGACTTAAAGTGGACCGATGGAGCCAAGGTACCCTTTCTTTGACCTGCTGTTTCTCCACCTCCTTACAGTCAAAATGGCCTGAAATTTGGTAAGAATGTAGCTCTGAACAAGGTCTTTCCCATAATTGTAGACCACATGGTTCGATAACTGCAAGCATTTAATGCAAATATAAAATCTCCATTGACTTAAAGTGGACCGAAGGAGACTAGGAATGCTTTCTTTGATCTGCTGTTTCTCCACCACCTTATGGTCAAAATGGCCCGAAATTTCGTGTGAATGTAACTCAGAACAAGCTCTTTCCAGCCATTCTGGACCCATAATTGTAGACCACATGGTTCGATAACTGCAAGCATTTAAAGCAAATAAAAATCTCCATTGACTTAAAGTGGACCGAAGTAGCCTAGGAATACTTTCTTTGACCTGCTGTTTCTACACCACCTTACTGTCAAAATGGCCCAAAATTTGGTGTCAATGTAGCTCAGAACAAGCTCTTTCCAGCCATACTAATCCAATAAATATAGACCACATGGAGGGATAACTGAAGCATTTAAAGCAAATTAAAATCTCCATTGACTTAAAGTGGACCGATGGAGCCTAGGTACCCTTTCTTTGACCTGCTGTTTCTCCACCTCCTTACAGTCAAAATGGCCTGAAATTTGGTAAGACTGTAGCTCTGAACAAGGTCTTTCCCATAATTGTAGACCACATGGTTGGATAACTGCAAGCATTTAATGCAAATATAAAATCTCCATTGACTTAAAGTGGACCGAAGGAGACTAGGAATGCTTTCTTTGACCTGCTGTTTCTACACCACCTTACTGTCAAAATGGCCCGAAATTTGGTGTCAATGTAGCTCAGAACAAGCTCTTTCCAGCCATACTAATCCAATAAATGTAGACCACATGGATGGATAACTGCAAGCATTTAAAGCAAATTAAAATCTCCATTGACTTAAAGTGGACCGATGGAGCCTAGGTACCCTTTCTTTGACCTGCTGTTTCTCCACCTCCTTACAGTCAAAATGGCCTGAAATTTGGTAAGAATGTAGCTCTGAACAAGGTCTTTCCCATAATTGTAGACCACATGGTTCGATAACTGCAAGCATTTAATGCAAATATAAAATCTCCATTGACTTAAAGTGGACCGAAGGAGACTAGGAATGCTTTCTTTGATCTGCTGTTTCTCCACCACTTTATGGTCAAAATGGCCCGAAATTTCGTGAGAATGTAACTCAGAACAAGCTCTTTCCAGCCATTCTGGTCCCATAATTGTAGACCACATGGTTCGATAACTGCAAGCATTTAAAGCAAATAAAAATCTCCATTGACTTAAAGTGGACCGAAGTAGCCTAGGAATACTTTCTTTGACCTGCTGTTTCTACACCACCTTACTGTCAAAATGGCCCAAAATTTGGTGTCAATGTAGCTCAGAACAAGCTCTTTCCAGCCATACTAATCCAATAAATGTAGACCACATGGAGGGATAACTGCAAGCATTTAAAGCAAATTAAAATCTCCATTGACTTAAAGTGGACCGATGGAGCCTAGGTACCCTTTCTTTGACCTGCTGTTTCTCCACCTCCTTACAGTCAAAATGGCCTGAAATTTGGTAAGAATGTAGCTCTGAACAAGGTCTTTCCCATAATTGTAGACCACATGGTTCGATAACTGCAAGCATTTAATGCAAATAATAAATCTCCATTGACTTAAAGTGGACCGAAGGAGACTAGGAATGCTTTCTTTGATCTGCTGTTTCTCCACCACCTTATGGTCAAAATGGCCCGAAATTTCGTGAGAATGTAACTCAGAACAAGCTCTTTCCAGCCATTCTGGTCCCATAATTGTAGACCACATGGTTCGATAACTGCAAGCATTTAAAGCAAATAAAAATCTCCATTGACTTAAAGTGGACCGAAGTAGCCTAGGAATACTTTCTTTGACCTGCTGTTTCTACACCACCTTACTGTCAAAATGGCCCAAAATTTGGTGTCAATGTAGCTCAGAACAAGCTCTTTCCAGCCATACTAATCCAATAAATGTAGACCACATGGAGGGATAACTGCAAGCATTTAAAGCAAATTAAAATCTCCATTGACTTAAAGTGGACCGATGGAGCCTAGGTACCCTTTCTTTGACCTGCTGTTTCTCCACCTCCTTACAGTCAAAATGGCCTGAAATTTGGTAAGAATGTAGCTCTGAACAAGGTCTTTCCCATAATTGTAGACCACATGGTTCGATAACTGCAAGCATTTAATGCAAATATAAAATCTCCATTGACTTAAAGTGGACCGAAGGAGACTAGGAATGCTTTCTTTGATCTGCTGTTTCTCCACCACCTTATGGTCAAAATGGCCCGAAATTTCGTGTGAATGTAACTCAGAACAAGCTCTTTCCAGCCATTCTGGACCCATAATTGTAGACCACATGGTTCGATAACTGCAAGCATTTAAAGCAAATAAAAATCTCCATTGACTTAAAGTGGACCGAAGTAGCCTAGGAATACTTTCTTTGACCTGCTGTTTCTACACCACCTTACTGTCAAAATGGCCCAAAATTTGGTGTCAATGTAGCTCAGAACAAGCTCTTTCCAGCCATACTAATCCAATAAATATAGACCACATGGAGGGATAACTGAAGCATTTAAAGCAAATTAAAATCTCCATTGACTTAAAGTGGACCGATGGAGCCTAGGTACCCTTTCTTTGACCTGCTGTTTCTCCACCTCCTTACAGTCAAAATGGCCTGAAATTTGGTAAGACTGTAGCTCTGAACAAGGTCTTTCCCATAATTGTAGACCACATGGTTGGATAACTGCAAGCATTTAATGCAAATATAAAATCTCCATTGACTTAAAGTGGACCGAAGGAGACTAGGAATGCTTTCTTTGACCTGCTGTTTCTACACCACCTTACTGTCAAAATGGCCCGAAATTTGGTGTCAATGTAGCTCAGAACAAGCTCTTTCCAGCCATACTAATCCAATAAATGTAGACCACATGGATGGATAACTGCAAGCATTTAAAGCAAATTAAAATCTCCATTGACTTAAAGTGGACCGATGGAGCCTAGGTACCCTTTCTTTGACCTGCTGTTTCTCCACCTCCTTACAGTCAAAATGGCCTGAAATTTGGTAAGAATGTAGCTCTGAACAAGGTCTTTCCCATAATTGTAGACCACATGGTTCGATAACTGCAAGCATTTAATGCAAATATAAAATCTCCATTGACTTAAAGTGGACCGAAGGAGACTAGGAATGCTTTCTTTGATCTGCTGTTTCTCCACCACTTTATGGTCAAAATGGCCCGAAATTTCGTGAGAATGTAACTCAGAACAAGCTCTTTCCAGCCATTCTGGTCCCATAATTGTAGACCACATGGTTCGATAACTGCAAGCATTTAAAGCAAATAAAAATCTCCATTGACTTAAAGTGGACCGAAGTAGCCTAGGAATACTTTCTTTGACCTGCTGTTTCTACACCACCTTACTGTCAAAATGGCCCAAAATTTGGTGTCAATGTAGCTCAGAACAAGCTCTTTCCAGCCATACTAATCCAATAAATGTAGACCACATGGAGGGATAACTGCAAGCATTTAAAGCAAATTAAAATCTCCATTGACTTAAAGTGGACCGATGGAGCCTAGGTACCCTTTCTTTGACCTGCTGTTTCTCCACCTCCTTACAGTCAAAATGGCCTGAAATTTGGTAAGAATGTAGCTCTGAACAAGGTCTTTCCCATAATTGTAGACCACATGGTTCGATAACTGCAAGCATTTAATGCAAATAATAAATCTCCATTGACTTAAAGTGGACCGAAGGAGACTAGGAATGCTTTCTTTGATCTGCTGTTTCTCCACCACCTTATGGTCAAAATGGCCCGAAATTTCGTGAGAATGTAACTCAGAACAAGCTCTTTCCAGCCATTCTGGTCCCATAATTGTAGACCACATGGTTCGATAACTGCAAGCATTTAAAGCAAATAAAAATCTCCATTGACTTAAAGTGGACCGAAGTAGCCTAGGAATACTTTCTTTGACCTGCTGTTTCTACACCACCTTACTGTCAAAATGGCCCAAAATTTGGTGTCAATGTAGCTCAGAACAAGCTCTTTCCAGCCATACTAATCCAATAAATGTAGACCACATGGAGGGATAACTGCAAGCATTTAAAGCAAATTAAAATCTCCATTGACTTAAAGTGGACCGATGGAGCCTAGGTACCCTTTCTTTGACCTGCTGTTTCTCCACCTCCTTACAGTCAAAATGGCCTGAAATTTGGTAAGAATGTAGCTCTGAACAAGGTCTTTCCCATAATTGTAGACCACATGGTTCGATAACTGCAAGCATTTAATGCAAATATAAAATCTCCATTGACTTAAAGTGGACAGAAGGAGACTAGGAATGCTTTCTTTGATCTGCTGTTTCTCCACCACCTTATGGTCAAAATGGCCCGAAATTTCGTGTGAATGTAACTCAGAACAAGCTCTTTCCAGCCATTCTGGAACCATAATTGTAGACCACATGGTTCGATAACTGCAAGGATTGAAAGCAAATAAAAATCTCCATTGACTTAAAGTGGACCGAAGGAGACTAGGAATGCTTTCTTTGATCTGCTGTTTCTCCACCACCTTCTGATAAAAATGGCCCGAAATTTCGTGTGAATAAAACTCAGAACAAGCACTTTCCAGCCATACTGGTCGAATAATTGTAGACCACATGGATCGATAACTGCAAGCATTTAAAGCAAATTAAAATCTCCATTGACATAAAGTGGACCGATGGAGCCTAGGAACCCTTTCTTTGACCTGCTGTTTCTCCACCACCTTATGGTCAAATTGGCCCGAAAGTTGGTTGGAATGTAGCTCTGAACAAGCTCTTTCCAGCCATACTGGTCCAATAATTGTAGACCACATGGATCGATAACTGCAAGCATTTAAAGCAAATTAAAATCTATATTGACTTAATGTGGACCGATGGAGGCTAGGAACCCTTTATTTGACCTGCTATTTCTCCACCACCTTATGGTCAAAATGCTCCGAAATTTGGTGGGAATGTAGCTCTGAACAAGCTCTTTCCAGCCATACTACTCCAATAAATGTAGACCACATGGATGGATAACTGCAAGCTTTTAAAGCAAATTAAAATCTCCATTGACTTAAAGTGGACCGATGGAGCCTAGGTACCCTTTCTTTGACCTGCTGTTTCTCCACCTCCTTACAGTCAAAATGGCCTGAAATTTGGTAAGAATGTAGCTCTGAACAAGGTCTTTCCCATAATTGTAGACCACATGGTTGGATAACTGCAAGCATTTAATGCAAATATAAAATCTCCATTGACTTAAAGTGGACCGAAGGAGACTAGGAATGCTTTCTTTGACCTGCTGTTTCTACCCCACCTTACTGTCAAAATGGCCCGAAATTTGGTGTCAATGTAGCTCAGAACAAGCTCTTTCCAGCCATACTAATCCAATAAATGTAGACCACATGGATGGATAACTGCAAGCATTTAAAGCAAATTAAAATCTCCATTGACTTAAAGTGGACCGATGGAGCCTAGGTACCCTTTCTTTGACCTGCTGTTTCTCCACCTCCTTACAGTCAAAATGGCCTGAAATTTGGTAAGAATGTAGCTCTGAACAAGGTCTTTTCCATAATTGTAGACCACATGGTTCGATAACTGCAAGCATTTAATGCAAATATAAAATCTCCATTGACTTAAAGTGGACCGAAGGAGACTAGGAATGCTTTCTTTGATCTGCTGTTTCTCCACCACCTTATGGTCAAAATGGCCCGAAATTTCGTGTGAATGTAACTCAGAACAAGCTCTTTCCAGCCATTCTGGACCCATAATTGTAGACCACATGGTTCGATAACTGCAAGCATTTAAAGCAAATAAAAATCTCCATTGACTTAAAGTGGACTGAAGTAGCCTAGGAATACTTTCTTTGACCTGCTGTTTCTACACCACCTTACTGTCAAAATGGCCCAAAATTTGGTGTCAATGTAGCTCAGAACAAGCTCTTTCCAGCCATACTAATCCAATAAATGTAGACCACATGGAGGGATAACTGCAAGCATTTAAAGCAAATTAAAATCTCCATTGACTTAAAGTGGACCGATGGAGCCTAGGTACCCTTTCTTTGACCTGCTGTTTCTCCACCTCCTTACAGTCAAAATGGCCCGAAATTTGGTAAGAATGTAGCTCTGAACAAGGTCTTTCCCATAATTGTAGACCAAATGGTTCGATAACTGCAAGCATTTAATGCAAATATAAAATCTCCATTGACTTAAAGTGGACCGAAGGAGACTAGGAATGCTTTCTTTGATCTGCTGTTTCTCCACCACCTTATGGTCAAAATGGCCCGAAATTTCGTGTGAATGTAACTCAGAACAAGCTCTTTCCAGCCATTCTGGACCCATAATTGTAGACCACATGGTTCGATAACTGCAAGCATTTAAAGCAAATAAAAATCTCCATTGACTTAAAGTGGACCGAACTAGCCTAGGAATACTTTCTTTGACCTGCTGTTTCTACACCACCTTACTGTCAAAATGGCCCAAAATTTGGTGTCAATGTAGCTCAGAACAAGCTCTTTCCAGCCATACTAATCCAATAAATGTAGACCACATGGAGGGATAACTGCAAGCATTTAAAGCAAATTAAAATCTCCATTGACTTAAAGTGGACCGATGGAGCCTAGGTACCCTTTCTTTGACCTGCTGTTTCTCCACCTCCTTACAGTCAAAATGGCCTGAAATTTGGTAAGAATGTAGCTCTGAACAAGGTCTTTCCCATAATTGTAGACCACATGGTTCGATAACTGCAAGCATTTAATGCAAATATAAAATCTCCATTGACTTAAAGTGGACCGAAGGAGACTAGGAATGCTTTCTTTGATCTGCTGTTTCTCCACCACCTTATGGTCAAAATGGCCCGAAATTTCGTGTGAATGTAACTCAGAACAAGCTCTTTCCAGCCATTCTGGACCCATAATTGTAGACCACATGGTTCGATAACTGCAAGCATTGAGAGCAAATAAAAATCTCCATTGACTTAAAGTGGACCGAAGGAGACTAGGAATGCTTTCTTTGATCTGCTGTTTCTCCACCACCTTCTGATAAAAATGGCCCGAAATTTCGTGTGAATAAAACTCAGAACAAGCTCTTTCCAGCCATACTGGTCGAATAATTGTAGACCACATGGATCGATAACTGCAAGCATTTAAAGCAAATTAAAATCTCCATTGACATAAAGTGGACCGATGGAGCCTAGGAACCCTTTCTTTGACCTGCTGTTTCTCCACCACCTTATGGTCAAATTGGCCCGAAAGTTGGTTGGAATGTAGCTCTGAACAAGCTCTTTCCAGCCATACTGGTCCAATAATTGTAGACCACATGGATCGATAACTGCAAGCATTTAAAGCAAATTAAAATCTCCATTGACTTAATGTGGACCGATGGAGCCTAGGAAACCTTTATTTGACCTGCTATTTCTCCACCACCTTATGGTCAAAATGGCCCAAAATTTCGTGTGAATGTAACTCAGAACAATCTCTTTCCAGCCATTCTGGACCCATAATTGTAGACCACATGGTTCGATAACTGCTATCATTTAAAGCAAATAAAAATCTCCATTGACTTAAAGTGGACCGAAGTAGCCTAGGAATACTTTCTTTGACCTGCTGTTTCTACACCACCTTACTGTCAAAATGGCCCAAAATTTGGTGTCAATGTAGCTCAGAACAAGCTCTTTCCAGCCATACTAATCCAATAAATGTAGACCACATGGAGGGATAACTGCAAGCATTTAAAGCAAATTAAAATCTCCATTGACTTAAAGTGGACCAATGGAGCCTAGGTACCCTTTCTTTGACCTGCTGTTTCTCCACCTCCTTACAGTCAAAATGGCCTGAAATTTGGTAAGAATGTAGCTCTGAACAAGGTCTTTCCCATAATTGTAGACCAAATGGTTCGATAACTGCAAGCATTTAATGCAAATATAAAATCTCCATTGACTTAAAGTGGACCGAAGGAGACTAGGAATGCTTTCTTTGATCTGCTGTTTCTCCACCACCTTATGGTCAAAATGGCCCGAAATTTCGTGTGAATGTAACTCAGAACAAGCTCTTTCCAGCCATTCTGGACCCATAATTGTAGACCACATGGTTCGATAACTGCAAGCATTTAAAGCAAATAAAAATCTCCATTGACTTAAAGTGGACCGAACTAGCCTAGGAATACTTTCTTTGACCTGCTGTTTCTACACCACCTTACTGTCAAAATGGCCCAAAATTTGGTGTCAATGTAGCTCAGAACAAGCTCTTTCCAGCCATACTAATCCAATAAATGTAGACCACATGGAGGGATAACTGCAACCATTTAAAGCAAATTAAAATCTCCATTGACTTAAAGTGGACCGATGGAGCCTAGGTACCCTTTCTTTGACCTGCTGTTTCTCCACCTCCTTACAGTCAAAATGGCCTGAAATTTGGTAAGAATGTAGCTCTGAACAAGGTCTTTCCCTTAATTGTACACCACATGTTTCGATAACTGCAAGCATTTAATGCAAATATAAAATCTCCATTGACTTAAAGTGGACCGAAGGAGACTAGGAATGCTTTCTTTGATCTGCTGTTTCTCCACCACCTTATGGTCAAAATGGCCCGAAATTTCGTGTGAATGTAACTCAGAATAAGCTCTTTCCAGCCATTCTGGACCCATAATTGTAGACCACATGGTTCGATAACTGCAAGCATTTAAAGCAAATAAAAATCTCCATTGACTTAAAGTGGACCGAACTAGCCTAGGAATACTTTCTTTGACCTGCTGTTTCTACACCACCTTACTGTCAAAATGGCCCAAAAGTTGCTTGGAATGTAGCTCTGAACAAGCTCTTTCCAGCCATACTGGTCCAATAATTGTAGACCACATGGATCGATAACTGCAAGCATTTAAAGCAAATTAAAATCTCCATTGACTTAATGTGGACCGATGGAGCCTAGGAAACCTTTATTTGACCTGCTATTTCTCCACCACCTTATGGTCAAAATGGCCCAAAATTTCGTGTGAATGTAACTCAGAACAATCTCTTTCCAGCCATTCTGGACCCATAATTGTAGACCACATGGTTCGATAACTGCTATCATTTAAAGCAAATAAAAATCTCCATTGACTTAAAGTGGACCGAAGTAGCCTAGGAATACTTTCTTTGACCTGCTGTTTCTACACCACCTTACTGTCAAAATGGCCCAAAATTTGGTGTCAATGTAGCTCAGAACAAGCTCTTTCCAGCCATACTAATCCAATAAATGTAGACCACATGGAGGGATAACTGCAAGCATTTAAAGCAAATTAAAATCTCCATTGACTTAAAGTGGACCAATGGAGCCTAGGTACCCTTTCTTTGACCTGCTGTTTCTCCACCTCCTTACAGTCAAAATGGCCTGAAATTTGGTAAGAATGTAGCTCTGAACAAGGTCTTTCCCATAATTGTAGACCAAATGGTTCGATAACTGCAAGCATTTAATGCAAATATAAAATCTCCATTGACTTAAAGTGGACCGAAGGAGACTAGGAATGCTTTCTTTGATCTGCTGTTTCTCCACCACCTTATGGTCAAAATGGCCCGAAATTTCGTGTGAATGTAACTCAGAACAAGCTCTTTCCAGCCATTCTGGACCCATAATTGTAGACCACATGGTTCGATAACTGCAAGCATTTAAAGCAAATAAAAATCTCCATTGACTTAAAGTGGACCGAACTAGCCTAGGAATACTTTCTTTGACCTGCTGTTTCTACACCACCTTACTGTCAAAATGGCCCAAAATTTGGTGTCAATGTAGCTCAGAACAAGCTCTTTCCAGCCATACTAATCCAATAAATGTAGACCACATGGAGGGATAACTGCAACCATTTAAAGCAAATTAAAATCTCCATTGACTTAAAGTGGACCGATGGAGCCTAGGTACCCTTTCTTTGACCTGCTGTTTCTCCACCTCCTTACAGTCAAAATGGCCTGAAATTTGGTAAGAATGTAGCTCTGAACAAGGTCTTTCCCATAATTGTACACCACATGTTTCGATAACTGCAAGCATTTAATGCAAATATAAAATCTCCATTGACTTAAAGTGGACCGAAGGAGACTAGGAATGCTTTCTTTGATCTGCTGTTTCTCCACCACCTTATGGTCAAAATGGCCCGAAATTTCGTGTGAATGTAACTCAGAACAAGCTCTTTCCAGCCATTCTGGACCCATAATTGTAGACCACATGGTTCGATAACTGCAAGCATTTAAAGCAAATAAAAATCTCCATTGACTTAAAGTGGACCGAACTAGCCTAGGAATACTTTCTTTGACCTGCTGTTTCTACACCACCTTACTGTCAAAATGGCCCAAAATTTGGTGTCAATGTAGCTCAGAACAAGCTCTTTCCAGCCATACTAATCCAATAAATGTAGACCACATGGAGGGATAACTGCAAGCATTTAAAGCAAATTAAAATCTCCATTGACTTAAAGTGGACCGATGGAGCCTAGGTACCCTTTCTTTGACCTGCTGTTTCTCCACCTCCATACAGTCAAAATGGCCTGAAATATGGTAAGAATGTAGCTCTGAACAAGGTCTTTCCCATAATTGTAGACCACATGGTTCGATAACTGCAAGCATTTAATGCAAATATAAAATCTCCATTGACTTAAAGTGGACAGAAGGAGACTAGGAATGCTTTCTTTGATCTGCTGTTTCTCCACCACCTTATGGTCAAAATGGCCCGAAATTTTGTGTGAATGTAACTCAGAACAAGCTCTTTCCAGCCATTCTGGACCCATAATTGTAGACCACATGGTTCGATAACTGCAAGCATTGAAAGCAAATAAAAATCTCCATTGACTTAAAGTGGACTGAAGGAGACTAGGAATGCTTTCTTTGATCTGCTGTTTCTCCACCACCTTCTGATAAAAATGGCCCGAAATTTCGTGTGAATAAAACTCAGAACAAGCACTTTCCAGCCATACTGGTCGAATAATTGTAGACCACATGGATCGATAACTGCAAGCATTTAAAGCAAATTAAAATCTCCATTGACATAAAGTGGACCGATGGAGCCTAGGAACCCTTTCTTTGACCTGCTGTTTCTCCACCACCTTATGGTCAAATTGGCCCGAAAGTTGGATGGAATGTAGCTCTGAACAAGCTCTTTCCAGCCATACTGGTCCAATAATTGTAGACCACATGGATCGATAACTGCAAGCATTTAAAGCAAATTAAAATCTCCATTGACTTAATGTGGACCGATGGAGGCTAGGAACCCTTTATTTGACCTGCTATTTCTCCACCTCCTTACAGTCAAAATGGCCTGAAATTTGGTAAGAATGTAGCTCTGAACAAGGTCTTTCCCATAATTGTAGACCACATGGATGGATAACTGCAAGCATTTAATGCAAATATAAAATCTCCATTGACTTAAAGTGGACCGAAGGAGACTAGGAATGCTTTCTTTGACCTGCTGTTTCTACACCACCTTACTGTCAAAATGGCCCGAAATTTGGTGTCAATGTAGCTCAGAACAAGCTCTTTCCAGCCATACTAATCCAATAAATGTAGACCACATGGATGGATAACTGCAAGCATTTAAAGCAAATTAAAATCTCCATTGACTTAAAGTGGACCAATGGAGCCTAGGTACCCTTTCTTTGACCTGCTGTTTCTCCACCTCCTTACAGTCAAAATGGCCTGAAATTTGGTAAGAATGTAGCTCTGAACAAGGTCTTTCCCATAATTGTAGACCACATGGTTCGATAACTGCAAGCATTTAATGCAAATATAAAATCTCCATTGACTTAAAGTGGACCGAAGGAGACTAGGAATGCTTTCTTTGATCTGCTGTTTCTCCACCACCTTATGGTCAAAATGGCCCGAAATTTCGTGTGAATGTAACTCAGAACAAGCTCTTTCCAGCCATTCTGGACCCATAATTGTAGACCACATGGTTCTATAACTGCAAGCATTTAAAGCAAATAAAAATCTCCATTGACTTAAAGTGGACCGAAGTAGCCTAGGAATACTTTCTTTGACCTGCTGTTTCTACACCACCTTACTGTCAAAATGGCCCAAAATTTGGTGTCAATGTAGCTCAGAACAAGCTCTTTCCAGCCATACTAATCCAATAAATGTAGACCACATGGAGGGATAACTGCAAGCATTTAAAGCAAATTAAAATCTCCATTGACTTAAAGTGGACCAATGGAGCCTAGGTACCCTTTCTTTGACCTGCTGTTTCTCCACCTCCTTACAGTCAAAATGGCCTGAAATTTGGTAAGAATGTAGCTCTGAACAAGGTCTTTCCCATAATTGTAGACCAAATGGTTCGATAACTGCAAGCATTTAATGCAAATATAAAATCTCCATTGACTTAAAGTGGACCGAAGGAGACTAGGAATGCTTTCTTTGATCTGCTGTTTCTCCACCACCTTATGGTCAAAATGGCCCGAAATTTCGTGTGAATGTAACTCAGAACAAGCTCTTTCCAGCCATTCTGGACCCATAATTGTAGACCACATGGTTCGATAACTGCAAGCATTTAAAGCAAATAAAAATCTCCATTGACTTAAAGTGGACCGAACTAGCCTAGGAATACTTTCTTTGACCTGCTGTTTCTACACCACCTTACTGTCAAAATGGCCCAAAATTTGGTGTCAATGTAGCTCAGAACAAGCTCTTTCCAGCCATACTAATCCAATAAATGTAGACCACATGGAGGGATAACTGCAAGCATTTAAAGCAAATTAAAATCTCCATTGACTTAAAGTGGACCGATGGAGCCTAGGTACCCTTTCTTTGACCTGCTGTTTCTCCACCTCCTTACAGTCAAAATGGCCTGAAATTTGGTAAGAATGTAGCTCTGAACAAGGTCTTTCCCATAATTGTAGACCACATGGTTCGATAACTGCAAGCATTTAAAGCAAATATAAAATCTCCATTGACTTAAAGTGGACCGAAGGAGACTAGGAATGCTTTCTTTGATCTGCTGTTTCTCCACCACCTTATGGTCAAAATGGCCCGAAATTTCGTGTGAATGTAACTCAGAACAATCTCTTTCCAGCCATTCTGGACCCATAATTGTAGACCACATGGTTCGATAACTGCAAGCATTGAAAGCAAATAAAAATCTCCATTGACTTAAAGTGGACCGAAGGAGACTAGGAATGCTTTCTTTGATCTGCTGTTTCTCCACCACCTTCTGATAAAAATGGCCCGAAATTTCGTGTGAATAAAACGCAGAACAAGCTCTTTCCAGCCATACTGGTCGAATAATTGTAGACCACATGGATCGATAACTGCAAGCATTTAAAGCAAATTAAAATCTCCATTGACATAAAGTGGACCGATGGAGCCTAGGAACCCTTTCTTTGACAATTGCTGTTTCTCCACCACCTTATGGTCAAATTGGCCCGAAATTTGGTTGGAATGTAGCTCTGAACAAGCTCTTTCCAGCCATACTGGTCCAATAATTGTAGACCACATGGATCGATAACTGCAAGCATTTAAAGCAAATTAAAATCTCCATTAACTTAATGTGGACCGATGGAGCCTAGGAACCCTTTATTTGACCTGCTATTTCTCCACCACCTTATGGTCAAAATGCTCCGAAATTTGGTGGGAATGTAGCTCTGAACAAGCTCTTTCCAGCCATACTGGACCCATAATTGTAGACCACATGGTTCGATAACTGCAAGCATTTAAAGCAAATAAAAATCTCCATTGACTTAAAGTGAACCGAAGAAGCCTAGGAACCCTTTTTTTGACCTGCTGTTTCTCCACCACCTTACGGTCAAAATGGCCCAAAATTTGGTATGAATGTAGCTCTGAACAAGGTCTTTCCCTTAATTGTAGACCACATGGATCGATAACTAGGAGCATTTAAAGCAAATTAAAATCTCCATTGACTTAAAGTGGACCGATGGAGCCTAGGAACCCATTCTTTGACCTGCTGTTTCTCCACCACCTTATGGTCAAAATGGCCCAAAATTTGGTATGAATGTAGCTCTGAACAAAGTCTTTCCCTTAATTGTAGACCACATGGATCGATAACTAGGAGCATTTAAAGCAAATAAAAATCTCCATTGACTTAAAGTGGACCGATGGAGCCTAGGAACCCTTTCTTTGACCTGCTGTTTCTCCACCACCTTATGGTCAAAATGGCCCAAAATTTGGTATGAGTGTAGCTCTGAACAAGCTCTTTCGCATAATTGTAGACCACATGGATCGAAAACTGCAAGCATTTAAAACAAATAAAAATCTCCATTGACTTAAAGTGCACCGAAGGAGACTAGGAACCCTTTTTTTGACCTGCTGTTTCTCCACCACCTTACGGTCAAAATGGCCCAAAATTTGGTATGAATGTAGCTCTGAACAAGGTCTTTCCCATAATTGTAGACCACATGGATCGATAACTATGAGCATTTAAAGCAAATTAAAATCTCCATTGACTTAAAGTGGACCGATGGAGCCTAGGAACCCTTTCTTTGACCTGCTGTTTCTCCACCACCTTATGGTCAAAATGGCCCAAAATTTGGTATGAGTGTAGCTCTGAACAAGCTCTTTCGCATAATTGTAGACCACATGGATCGAAAACTACAAGCATTTAAAGCAAATAAAAATCTCCATTGACTTAAAGTGGACCGAAGGAGACTAGGAACCCTTTTATTGACATGCTGTTTCTCCACCACCTTACGGTCAAAATGGCCCAAAATTTGGTATGAATGTAGCTCTGAACAAAGTCTTTCCCTTAATTGTAGACCACATGGATCGATAACTAGGAGCATTTAAAGCAAATTAAAATCTCCATTGACTTAAAGTGGACCGATGGAGCCTAGGAACCCTTTCTTTGACCTGCTGTTTCTCCACCACCTTATGGTCAAAATGGCCCAAAATTTGGTATGAGTGTAGCTCTGAACAAGCTCTTTCGCATAATTGTAGACCACATGGATCGAAAACTGCAAGCATTTAAAACAAATAAAAATCTCCATTGACTTAAAGTGGACCGAAGGAGACTAGGAACCCTTTTTTTGACCTGCTGTTTCTCCACCACCTTACGGTCAAAATGGCCCAAAATATCGTGTGAATGTAACTCAGAACAAGCTCTGTCCAGCCATACTGGTCCAATAATTGTAGACCACATGAATAGATAACTGCAAGCATTTAAAGCAAATAAAAATCTCCATTGACTTAAAGTGGACCGAAGGAGCCTAGGAATACTTTCTTTGACCTGCTGTTTCTCCATCACTATCTGATCAAAATGCCCTGAAATTTCGTGTGAATGTAACTCAGAACAAGCTCTTTCCAGCCATACTGGACCCTTAATTGTAGACCACATGGTTCGATAACTGCAAACATTTAAAGCAAATGAAAATCTCCATTGACTTAAAGTGGACCGAAGAAGCCTAGGAACCCTCTTTTTGACCTGCTGTTTCTCCACCACCTTACAGTCAAAATGGCCCAAAATTTGGTATGAATGTAGCTCTGAATAAGGTCTTTCCCATAATTGTAGACCACATGGATCGATAACTATGAGCATTTAAAGCAAATTAAAATCTCCATTGACTTAAAGTGGACCGATGGAGCCTAGGAACCCTTTCTTTGACCTGCTGTTTCTCCACCACCTTATGGTCAAAATGGCCCAAAATTTGGTATGAGTGTAGCTCTGAACAAGCTCTTTCGCATAACTGTAGACCACATGGATCGAAAACTACAAGCATTTAAAGCAAATAAAAATCTCCATTGACTTAAAGTGGACCGAAGGAGACTAGGAACCCTTTTATTGACCTGCTGTTTCTCCACCACCTTACGGTCAAAATGGCCCAAAATTTGGTATGAATGTAGCTCTGAACAAAGTCTTTCCCTTAATTGTAGACCACATGGATCGATAACTAGGAGCATTTAAAGCAAATTAAAATCTCCATTGACTTAAAGTGGACCGATGGAGCCTAGGAACCCTTTCTTTGACCTGCTGTTTCTCCACCACCTTATGGTCAAAATGGCCCAAAATTTGGTATGAGTGTAGCTCTGAACAAGCTCTTTCGCATAATTGTAGACCACATGGATCGAAAACTGCAAGCATTTAAAGCAAATAAAAATCTCCATTGACTTAAAGTGGACCGAAGGAGACTAGGAACCCTTTTTTTGACCTGCTGTTTCTCCACCACCTTACGGTCAAAATGGCCCGAAATTTGGTGTGAATGTAGCTCTGAACAAGCTCTTTCCAGCCATACTGGACCCATAATTGTAGACCACATGGTTCGATAACTGCAAGCATTTAAAGCAAAAAAAAATCACCATTGACTTAAAGTGGACCGAAGGAGACTAGGAATGCTTTGTTTGCTCTGCTGTTTCTCCACCATCTTATGGTCAAAATGGCCCGAAATTTTGTGGGAATGTAGCTCTGAACAAGCTCTTTCCAGCCATTCTGGACCCATAATTGTAGACCACATGGTTCGATAACTGCAAGCATTGAAAGCAAATAAAAATCTCCATTGACTTAAAGTGGACCGAAGGAGACTAGGAATGCTTTCTTTGATCTGCTGTTTCTCCACCACCTTCTGATAAAAATGGCCCGAAATTTCGTGTGAATAAAACTCAGAACAAGCTCTTTCCAGCCATACTAATCCAATAAATGTAGACCACATGGATGGATAACTGCAAGCATTTAAAGCAAATTAAAATCTCCATTGACTTAAAGTGGACCGATGGAGCCTAGGTACCCTTTCTTTGACCTGCTGTTTCTCCACCTCCTTACAGTCAAAATGGCCCAAAATTTGGTATGAATGTAGCTCTGAACAAGGTCTTTCCCTTAATTGTAGACCACATGGATCGATAACTAGGAGCATTTAAAGCAAATTAAAATCTCCATTGACTTAAAGTGGACCGATGGAGCCTAGGAACCCATTCTTTGACCTGCTGTTTCTCCACCACCTTATGGTCAAAATGGCCCAAAATTTGGTATGAATGTAGCTCTGAACAAAGTCTTTCCCTTAATTGTAGACCACATGGATCGATAACTAGGAGCATTTAAAGCAAATAAAAATCTCCATTGACTTAAAGTGGACCGATGGAGCCTAGGAACCCTTTCTTTGACCTGCTGTTTCTCCACCACCTTATGGTCAAAATGGCCCAAAATTTGGTATGAGTGTAGCTCTGAACAAGCTCTTTCGCATAATTGTAGACCACATGGATCGAAAACTGCAAGCATTTAAAACAAATATAAATCTCCATTGACTTAAAGTGCACCGAAGGAGACTAGGAACCCTTTTTTTGACCTGCTGTTTCTCCACCACCTTACGGTCAAAATGGCCCAAAATTTGGTATGAATGTAGCTCTGAACAAGGTCTTTCCCATAATTGTAGACCACATGGATCGATAACTATGAGCATTTAAAGCAAATTAAAATCTCCATTGACTTAAAGTGGACCGATGGAGCCTAGGAACCCTTTCTTTGACCTGCTGTTTCTCCACCACCTTATGGTCAAAATGGCCCAAAATTTGGTATGAGTGTAGCTCTGAACAAGCTCTTTCGCATAATTGTAGACCACATGGATCGAAAACTACAAGCATTTAAAGCAAATAAAAATCTCCATTGACTTAAAGTGGACCGAAGGAGACTAGGAACCCTTTTATTGACATGCTGTTTCTCCACCACCTTACGGTCAAAATGGCCCAAAATTTGGTATGAATGTAGCTCTGAACAAAGTCTTTCCCTTAATTGTAGACCACATGGATCGATAACTAGGAGCATTTAAAGCAAATTAAAATCTCCATTGACTTAAAGTGGACCGATGGAGCCTAGGAACCCTTTCTTTGACCTGCTGTTTCTCCACCACCTTATGGTCAAAATGGCCCAAAATTTGGTATGAGTGTAGCTCTGAACAAGCTCTTTCGCATAATTGTAGACCACATGGATCGAAAACTGCAAGCATTTAAAACAAATAAAAATCTCCATTGACTTAAAGTGGACCGAAGGAGACTAGGAACCCTTTTTTTGACCTGCTGTTTCTCCACCACCTTACGGTCAAAATGGCCCAAAATATCGTGTGAATGTAACTCAGAACAAGCTCTGTCCAGCCATACTGGTCCAATAATTGTAGACCACATGAATAGATAACTGCAAGCATTTAAAGCAAATAAAAATCTCCATTGACTTAAAGTGGACCGAAGGAGCCTAGGAATACTTTCTTTGACCTGCTGTTTCTCCATCACTATCTGATCAAAATGCCCTGAAATTTCGTGTGAATGTAACTCAGAACAAGCTCTTTCCAGCCATACTGGACCCTTAATTGTAGACCACATGGTTCGATAACTGCAAACATTTAAAGCAAATGAAAATCTCCATTGACTTAAAGTGGACCGAAGAAGCCTAGGAACCCTCTTTTTGACCTGCTGTTTCTCCACCACCTTACGGTCAAAATGGCCCAAAATTTGGTATGAATGTAGCTCTGAATAAGGTCTTTCCCATAATTGTAGACCACATGGATCGATAACTATGAGCATTTAAAGCAAATTAAAATCTCCATTGACTTAAAGTGGACCGATGGAGCCTAGGAACCCTTTCTTTGACCTGCTGTTTCTCCACCACCTTATGGTCAAAATGGCCCAAAATTTGGTATGAGTGTAGCTCTGAACAAGCTCTTTCGCATAACTGTAGACCACATGGATCGAAAACTACAAGCATTTAAAGCAAATAAAAATCTCCATTGACTTAAAGTGGACCGAAGGAGACTAGGAACCCTTTTATTGACCTGCTGTTTCTCCACCACCTTACGGTCAAAATGGCCCAAAATTTGGTATGAATGTAGCTCTGAACAAAGTCTTTCCCTTAATTGTAGACCACATGGATCGATAACTAGGAGCATTTAAAGCAAATTAAAATCTCCATTGACTTAAAGTGGACCGATGGAGCCTAGGAACCCTTTCTTTGACCTGCTGTTTCTCCACCACCTTATGGTCAAAATGGCCCAAAATTTGGTATGAGTGTAGCTCTGAACAAGCTCTTTCGCATAATTGTAGACCACATGGATCGAAAACTGCAAGCATTTAAAGCAAATAAAAATCTCCATTGACTTAAAGTGGACCGAAGGAGACTAGGAACCCTTTTTTTGACCTGCTGTTTCTCCACCACCTTACGGTCAAAATGGCCCGAAATTTGGTGTGAATGTAGCTCTGAACAAGCTCTTTCCAGCCATACTGGACCCATAATTGTAGACCACATGGTTCGATAACTGCAAGCATTTAAAGCAAAAAAAAATCACCATTGACTTAAAGTGGACCGAAGGAGACTAGGAATGCTTTGTTTGCTCTGCTGTTTCTCCACCATCTTATGGTCAAATTGGCCCGAAATTTTGTGGGAATGTAGCTCTGAACAAGCTCTTTCCAGCCATTCTGGACCCATAATTGTAGACCACATGGTTCGATAACTGCAAGCATTGAAAGCAAATAAAAATCTCCATTGACTTAAAGTGGACCGAAGGAGACTAGGAATGCTTTCTTTGATCTGCTGTTTCTCCACCACCTTCTGATAAAAATGGCCCGAAATTTCGTGTGAATAAAACTCAGAACAAGCTCTTTCCAGCCATACTAATCCAATAAATGTAGACCACATGGATGGATAACTGCAAGCATTTAAAGCAAATTAAAATCTCCATTGACTTAAAGTGGACCGATGGAGCCTAGGTACCCTTTCTTTGACCTGCTGTTTCTCCACCTCCTTACAGTCAAAATGGCCTGAAATTTGGTAAGAATGTAGCTCTGAACAAGGTCTTTCCCATAATTGTAGACCACATGGTTCGATAACTGCAAGCATTTAATGCAAATATAAAATCTCCATTGACTTAAAGTGGACCGAAGGAGACTAGGAATGCTTTCTTTGATCTGCTGTTTCTCCACCACCTTATGGTCAAAATGGCCCGAAATTTCGTGTGAATGTAACTCAGAACAAGCTCTTTCCAGCCATTCTGGACCCATAATTGTAGACCACATGGTTCGATAACTGCAAGCATTGAAAGCAAATAAAAATCTCCATTGACTTAAAGTGGACCGAAGGAGACTAGGAATGCTTTCTTTGATCTGCTGTTTCTCCACCACCTTCTGATAAAAATGGCCCGAAATTTCGTGTGAATAAAACGCAGAACAAGCTCTTTCCAGCCATACTGGTCGAATAATTGTAGACCACATGGATCGATAACTGCAAGCATTTAAAGCACATAAAAATCTCCATTGACTTAAAGTGGACCGAAGGAGCCTAGGAACCCTTTTTTTGACCTGCTGTTTCTCCACCACCTTACGGTCAAAATGGCCCAAAATTTGGTATGAATGTAGCTCTGAACAAGGTCTTTCCCATAATTGTAGACCACATGGATCGATAACTAGGAGCATTTAAAGCAAATTAAAATCTCCATTGACTTAAAGTGGACCGATGGAGCCTAGGAACCCATTCTTTGACCTGCTGTTTCTCCACCACCTTATGGTCAAAATGGCCCAAAATTTGGTATGAGTGTAGCTCTGAACAAGCTCTTTCGCATAATTGTAGACCAGATGGATCGAAAACTGCAAGCATTTAAAGCAAATAAAAATCTCCATTGACTTAAAGTGGACCGAAGGAGCCTAGGAACCCTTTTTTTGACCTGCTGTTTCTCCACCACCTTACGGTCAAAATGGCCCAAAATTTGGTATGAATGTAGCTCTGAACAAGGTCTTTCCCATAATTGTAGACCACATGGATCGATAACTAGGAGCATTTAAAGCAAATTAAAATCTCCATTGACTTAAAGTGGACCGATGGAGCCTAGGAACCCATTCTTTGACCTGCTGTTTCTCCACCACCTTATGGTCAAAATGGCCCAAAATTTGGTATGAGTGTAGCTCTGAACAAGCTCTTTCGCATAATTGTAGACCAGATGGATCGAAAACTGCAAGCATTTAAAGCAAATAAAAATCTCCATTGACTTAAAGTGGACCGAAGGAGACTAGGAATGCTTTGTTTGATCTGCTGTTTCTCCACCACCTTACGGTCAAAATGGCCCAAAATATCGAGTGAATGTAACTCAGAACAAGCTCTGTCCAGCCATACTGGTCCAATAATTGTAGACCACATGAATAGATAACTGCAAGCATTTAAAGCAAATAAAAATCTCCATTGACTTAAAGTGGACCGAAGGAGACTAGGAATACTTTCTTTGACCTGCTGTTTCTCCATCACTATCTGATCAAAATGCCCTGAAATTTCGTGTGAATGTAACTCAGAACAAGCTCTTTCCAGCCATACTGGTCGAATAATTGTAGACCACATGGATCGATAACTGCAAGCATTTAAAGCAAATTAAAATCTCCATTGACATAAAGTGGACCGATGGAGCCTAGGAACCCTTTCTTTGACCTGCTGTTTCTCCACCACCTTATGGTCAAAATGGCCCAAAATTTGGTATGAATGTAGCTCTGAACAAAGTCTTTCCCTTAATTGTAGACCACATGGATCGATAACTAGGAGCATTTAAAGCAAATAAAAATCTCCATTGACTTAAAGTGGACCGATGGAGCCTAGGAACCCTTTCTTTGACCTGCTGTTTCTCCACCACCTTATGGTCAAAATGGCCCAAAATTTGGTATGAGTGTAGCTCTGAACAAGCTCTTTCGCATAATTGTAGACCACATGGATCGAAAACTGCAAGCATTTAAAACAAATAAAAATCTCCATTGACTTAAAGTGCACCGAAGGAGCCTAGGAACCCTTTTTTTGACCTGCTGTTTCTCCACCACCTTACGGTCAAAATGGCCCAAAATTTGGTATGAATGTAGCTCTGAACAAGGTCTTTCCCATAATTGTAGACCACATGGATCGATAACTATGAGCATTTAAAGCAAATTAAAATCTCCATTGACTTAAAGTGGACCGATGGAGCCTAGGAACCCTTTCTTTGACCTGCTGTTTCTCCACCACCTTATGGTCAAAATGGCCCAAAATTTGGTATGAGTGTAGCTCTGAACAAGCTCTTTCGCATAATTGTAGACCACATGGATCGAAAACTACAAGCATTTAAAGCAAATAAAAATCTCCATTGACTTAAAGTGGACCGAAGGAGACTAGGAACCCTTTTATTGACATGCTGTTTCTCCACCACCTTACAGTCAAAATGGCCCAAAATTTGGTATGAATGTAGCTCTGAACAAAGTCTTTCCCTTAAGTGTAGACCACATGGATCGATAACTAGGAGCATTTAAAGCAAATAAAAATCTCCATTGACTTAAAGTGGACCGATGGAGCCTAGGAACCCTTTCTTTGACCTGCTGTTTCTCCACCACCTTATGGTCAAAATGGCCCAAAATTTGGTATGAGTGTAGCTCTGAACAAGCTCTTTCGCATAATTGTAGACCACATGGATCGAAAACTGCAAGCATTTAAAACAAATAAAAATCTCCATTGACTTAAAGTGGACCGAAGGAGACTAGGAACCCTTTTTTTGACCTGCTGTTTCTCCACCACCTTACGGTCAAAATGGCCCAAAATATCGTGTGAATGTAACTCAGAACAAGCTCTGTCCAGCCATACTGGTCCAATAATTGTAGACCACATGGTTCGATAACTGCAAGCATTTAAAGCAAAAAAAAATCACCATTGACTTAAAGTGGACCGAAGGAGACTAGGAATGCTTTGTTTGCTCTGCTGTTTCTCCACCATCTTATGGTCAAAATGGCCCGAAATTTTGTGGGAATGTAGCTCTGAACAAGCTCTTTCCAGCCATTCTGGACCCATAATTGTAGACCACATGGTTCGATAACTGCAAGCATTGAAAGCAAATAAAAATCTCCATTGACTTAAAGTGGACCGAAGGAGACTAGGAATGCTTTCTTTGATCTGCTGTTTCTCCACCACCTTCTGATAAAAATGGCCCGAAATTTCGTGTGAATAAAACTCAGAACAAGCTCTTTCCAGCCATACTAATCCAATAAATGTAGACCACATGGATGGATAACTGCAAGCATTTAAAGCAAATTAAAATCTCCATTGACTTAAAGTGGACCGATGGAGCCTAGGTACCCTTTCTTTGACCTGCTGTTTCTCCACCTCCTTACAGTCAAAATGGCCCAAAATTTGGTATGAATGTAGCTCTGAACAAGGTCTTTCCCTTAATTGTAGACCACATGGATCGATAACTAGGAGCATTTAAAGCAAATTAAAATCTCCATTGACTTAAAGTGGACCGATGGAGCCTAGGAACCCATTCTTTGACCTGCTGTTTCTCCACCACCTTATGGTCAAAATGGCCCAAAATTTGGTATGAATGTAGCTCTGAACAAAGTCTTTCCCTTAATTGTAGACCACATGGATCGATAACTAGGAGCATTTAAAGCAAATAAAAATCTCCATTGACTTAAAGTGGACCGATGGAGCCTAGGAACCCTTTCTTTGACCTGCTGTTTCTCCACCACCTTATGGTCAAAATGGCCCAAAATTTGGTATGAGTGTAGCTCTGAACAAGCTCTTTCGCATAATTGTAGACCACATGGATCGAAAACTGCAAGCATTTAAAACAAATAAAAATCTCCATTGACTTAAAGTGCACCGAAGGAGACTAGGAACCCTTTTTTTGACCTGCTGTTTCTCCACCACCTTACGGTCAAAATGGCCCAAAATTTGGTATGAATGTAGCTCTGAACAAGGTCTTTCCCATAATTGTAGACCACATGGATCGATAACTATGAGCATTTAAAGCAAATTAAAATCTCCATTGACTTAAAGTGGACCGATGGAGCCTAGGAACCCTTTCTTTGACCTGCTGTTTCTCCACCACCTTATGGTCAAAATGGCCCAAAATTTGGTATGAGTGTAGCTCTGAACAAGCTCTTTCGCATAATTGTAGACCACATGGATCGAAAACTACAAGCATTTAAAGCAAATAAAAATCTCCATTGACTTAAAGTGGACCGAAGGAGACTAGGAACCCTTTTATTGACATGCTGTTTCTCCACCACCTTACGGTCAAAATGGCCCAAAATTTGGTATGAATGTAGCTCTGAACAAAGTCTTTCCCTTAATTGTAGACCACATGGATCGATAACTAGGAGCATTTAAAGCAAATTAAAATCTCCATTGACTTAAAGTGGACCGATGGAGCCTAGGAACCCTTTCTTTGACCTGCTGTTTCTCCACCACCTTATGGTCAAAATGGCCCAAAATTTGGTATGAGTGTAGCTCTGAACAAGCTCTTTCGCATAATTGTAGACCACATGGATCGAAAACTGCAAGCATTTAAAACAAATAAAAATCTCCATTGACTTAAAGTGGACCGAAGGAGACTAGGAACCCTTTTTTTGACCTGCTGTTTCTCCACCACCTTACGGTCAAAATGGCCCAAAATATCGTGTGAATGTAACTCAGAACAAGCTCTGTCCAGCCATACTGGTCCAATAATTGTAGACCACATGAATAGATAACTGCAAGCATTTAAAGCAAATAAAAATCTCCATTGACTTAAAGTGGACCGAAGGAGCCTAGGAATACTTTCTTTGACCTGCTGTTTCTCCATCACTATCTGATCAAAATGCCCTGAAATTTCGTGTGAATGTAACTCAGAACAAGCTCTTTCCAGCCATACTGGACCCTTAATTGTAGACCACATGGTTCGATAACTGCAAACATTTAAAGCAAATGAAAATCTCCATTGACTTAAAGTGGACCGAAGAAGCCTAGGAACCCTCTTTTTGACCTGCTGTTTCTCCACCACCTTACGGTCAAAATGGCCCAAAATTTGGTATGAATGTAGCTCTGAATAAGGTCTTTCCCATAATTGTAGACCACATGGATCGATAACTATGAGCATTTAAAGCAAATTAAAATCTCCATTGACTTAAAGTGGACCGATGGAGCCTAGGAACCCTTTCTTTGACCTGCTGTTTCTCCACCACCTTATGGTCAAAATGGCCCAAAATTTGGTATGAGTGTAGCTCTGAACAAGCTCTTTCGCATAACTGTAGACCACATGGATCGAAAACTACAAGCATTTAAAGCAAATAAAAATCTCCATTGACTTAAAGTGGACCGAAGGAGACTAGGAACCCTTTTATTGACCTGCTGTTTCTCCACCACCTTACGGTCAAAATGGCCCAAAATTTGGTATGAATGTAGCTCTGAACAAAGTCTTTCCCTTAATTGTAGACCACATGGATCGATAACTAGGAGCATTTAAAGCAAATTAAAATCTCCATTGACTTAAAGTGGACCGATGGAGCCTAGGAACCCTTTCTTTGACCTGCTGTTTCTCCACCACCTTATGGTCAAAATGGCCCAAAATTTGGTATGAGTGTAGCTCTGAACAAGCTCTTTCGCATAATTGTAGACCACATGGATCGAAAACTGCAAGCATTTAAAGCAAATAAAAATCTCCATTGACTTAAAGTGGACCGAAGGAGACTAGGAACCCTTTTTTTGACCTGCTGTTTCTCCACCACCTTACGGTCAAAATGGCCCGAAATTTGGTGTGAATGTAGCTCTGAACAAGCTCTTTCCAGCCATACTGGACCCATAATTGTAGACCACATGGTTCGATAACTGCAAGCATTTAAAGCAAAAAAAAATCACCATTGACTTAAAGTGGACCGAAGGAGACTAGGAATGCTTTGTTTGCTCTGCTGTTTCTCCACCATCTTATGGTCAAAATGGCCCGAAATTTTGTGGGAATGTAGCTCTGAACAAGCTCTTTCCAGCCATTCTGGACCCATAATTGTAGACCACATGGTTCGATAACTGCAAGCATTGAAAGCAAATAAAAATCTCCATTGACTTAAAGTGGACCGAAGGAGACTAGGAATGCTTTCTTTGATCTGCTGTTTCTCCACCACCTTCTGATAAAAATGGCCCGAAATTTCGTGTGAATAAAACTCAGAACAAGCTCTTTCCAGCCATACTAATCCAATAAATGTAGACCACATGGATGGATAACTGCAAGCATTTAAAGCAAATTAAAATCTCCATTGACTTAAAGTGGACCGATGGAGCCTAGGTACCCTTTCTTTGACCTGCTGTTTCTCCACCTCCTTACAGTCAAAATGGCCTGAAATTTGGTAAGAATGTAGCTCTGAACAAGGTCTTTCCCATAATTGTAGACCACATGGTTCGATAACTGCAAGCATTTAATGCAAATATAAAATCTCCATTGACTTAAAGTGGACCGAAGGAGACTAGGAATGCTTTCTTTGATCTGCTGTTTCTCCACCACCTTATGGTCAAAATGGCCCGAAATTTCGTGTGAATGTAACTCAGAACAAGCTCTTTCCAGCCATTCTGGACCCATAATTGTAGACCACATGGTTCGATAACTGCAAGCATTGAAAGCAAATAAAAATCTCCATTGACTTAAAGTGGACCGAAGGAGACTAGGAATGCTTTCTTTGATCTGCTGTTTCTCCACCACCTTCTGATAAAAATGGCCCGAAATTTCGTGTGAATAAAACGCAGAACAAGCTCTTTCCAGCCATACTGGTCGAATAATTGTAGACCACATGGATCGATAACTGCAAGCATTTAAAGCACATAAAAATCTCCATTGACTTAAAGTGGACCGAAGGAGCCTAGGAACCCTTTTTTTGACCTGCTGTTTCTCCACCACCTTACGGTCAAAATGGCCCAAAATTTGGTATGAATGTAGCTCTGAACAAGGTCTTTCCCATAATTGTAGACCACATGGATCGATAACTAGGAGCATTTAAAGCAAATTAAAATCTCCATTGACTTAAAGTGGACCGATGGAGCCTAGGAACCCATTCTTTGACCTGCTGTTTCTCCACCACCTTATGGTCAAAATGGCCCAAAATTTGGTATGAGTGTAGCTCTGAACAAGCTCTTTCGCATAATTGTAGACCAGATGGATCGAAAACTGCAAGCATTTAAAGCAAATAAAAATCTCCATTGACTTAAAGTGGACCGAAGGAGCCTAGGAACCCTTTTTTTGACCTGCTGTTTCTCCACCACCTTACGGTCAAAATGGCCCAAAATTTGGTATGAATGTAGCTCTGAACAAGGTCTTTCCCATAATTGTAGACCACATGGATCGATAACTAGGAGCATTTAAAGCAAATTAAAATCTCCATTGACTTAAAGTGGACCGATGGAGCCTAGGAACCCATTCTTTGACCTGCTGTTTCTCCACCACCTTATGGTCAAAATGGCCCAAAATTTGGTATGAGTGTAGCTCTGAACAAGCTCTTTCGCATAATTGTAGACCAGATGGATCGAAAACTGCAAGCATTTAAAGCAAATAAAAATCTCCATTGACTTAAAGTGGACCGAAGGAGACTAGGAATGCTTTGTTTGATCTGCTGTTTCTCCACCACCTTACGGTCAAAATGGCCCAAAATATCGAGTGAATGTAACTCAGAACAAGCTCTGTCCAGCCATACTGGTCCAATAATTGTAGACCACATGAATAGATAACTGCAAGCATTTAAAGCAAATAAAAATCTCCATTGACTTAAAGTGGACCGAAGGAGACTAGGAATACTTTCTTTGACCTGCTGTTTCTCCATCACTATCTGATCAAAATGCCCTGAAATTTCGTGTGAATGTAACTCAGAACAAGCTCTTTCCAGCCATACTGGTCGAATAATTGTAGACCACATGGATCGATAACTGCAAGCATTTAAAGCAAATTAAAATCTCCATTGACATAAAGTGGACCGATGGAGCCTAGGAACCCTTTCTTTGACCTGCTGTTTCTCCACCACCTTATGGTCAAAATGGCCCAAAATTTGGTATGAATGTAGCTCTGAACAAAGTCTTTCCCTTAATTGTAGACCACATGGATCGATAACTAGGAGCATTTAAAGCAAATAAAAATCTCCATTGACTTAAAGTGGACCGATGGAGCCTAGGAACCCATTCTTTGACCTGCTGTTTCTCCACCACCTTATGGTCAAAATGGCCCAAAATTTGGTATGAGTGTAGCTCTGAACAAGCTCTTTCGCATAATTGTAGACCACATGGATCGAAAACTGCAAGCATTTAAAACAAATAAAAATCTCCATTGACTTAAAGTGCACCGAAGGAGCCTAGGAACCCTTTTTTTGACCTGCTGTTTCTCCACCACCTTACGGTCAAAATGGCCCAAAATTTGGTATGAATGTAGCTCTGAACAAGGTCTTTCCCATAATTGTAGACCACATGGATCGATAACTATGAGCATTTAAAGCAAATTAAAATCTCCATTGACTTAAAGTGGACCGATGGAGCCTAGGAACCCTTTCTTTGACCTGCTGTTTCTCCACCACCTTATGGTCAAAATGGCCCAAAATTTGGTATGAGTGTAGCTCTGAACAAGCTCTTTCGCATAATTGTAGACCACATGGATCGAAAACTACAAGCATTTAAAGCAAATAAAAATCTCCATTGACTTAAAGTGGACCGAAGGAGACTAGGAACCCTTTTATTGACATGCTGTTTCTCCACCACCTTACAGTCAAAATGGCCCAAAATTTGGTATGAATGTAGCTCTGAACAAAGTCTTTCCCTTAAGTGTAGACCACATGGATCGATAACTAGGAGCATTTAAAGCAAATAAAAATCTCCATTGACTTAAAGTGGACCGATGGAGCCTAGGAACCCTTTCTTTGACCTGCTGTTTCTCCACCACCTTATGGTCAAAATGGCCCAAAATTTGGTATGAGTGTAGCTCTGAACAAGCTCTTTCGCATAATTGTAGACCACATGGATCGAAAACTGCAAGCATTTAAAACAAATAAAAATCTCCATTGACTTAAAGTGGACCGAAGGAGACTAGGAACCCTTTTTTTGACCTGCTGTTTCTCCACCACCTTACGGTCAAAATGGCCCAAAATATCGTGTGAATGTAACTCAGAACAAGCTCTGTCCAGCCATACTGGTCCAATAATTGTAGACCACATGAATAGATAACTGCAAGCATTTAAAGCAAATAAAAATCTCCATTGACTTAAAGTGGACCGAAGGAGCCTAGGAATACTTTCTTTGACCTGCTGTTTCTCCATCACTATCTGATCAAAATGCCCTGAAATTTCGTGTGAATGTAACTCAGAACAAGCTCTTTCCAGCCATACTGGACCCTTAATTGTAGACCACATGGTTCGATAACTGCAAACATTTAAAGCAAATGAAAATCTCCATTGACTTAAAGTGGACCGAAGAAGCCTAGGAACCCTCTTTTTGACCTGCTGTTTCTCCACCACCTTACGGTCAAAATGGCCCAAAATTTGGTATGAATGTAGCTCTGAACAAGGTCTTTCCCATAATTGTAGACCACATGGATCGATAACTATGAGCATTTAAAGCAAATTAAAATCTCCATTGACTTAAAGTGGACCGATGGAGCCTAGGAACCCTTTCTTTGACCTGCTGTTTCTCCACCACCTTATGGTCAAAATGGCCCAAAATTTGGTATGAGTGTAGCTCTGAACAAGCTCTTTCGCATAACTGTAGACCATATGGATCGAAAACTACAAGCATTTAAAGCAAATAAAAATCTCCATTGACTTAAAGTGGACCGAAGGAGACTAGGAACCCTTTTATTGACCTGCTGTTTCTCCACCACCTTACGGTCAAAATGGCCCAAAATTTGGTATGAATGTAGCTCTGAACAAAGTCTTTCCCTTAATTGTAGACCACATGGATCGATAACTAGGAGCATTTAAAGCAAATTAAAATCTCCATTGACTTAAAGTGGACCGATGGAGCCTAGGAACCCTTTCTTTGACCTGCTGTTTCTCCACCACCTTATGGTCAAAATGGCCCAAAATTTGGTATGAGTGTAGCTCTGAACAAGCTCTTTCGCATAATTGTAGACCACATGGATCGAAAACTGCAAGCATTTAAACCAAATAAAAATCTCCATTGACTTAAAGTGGACCGAAGGAGACTAGGAACCCTTTTTTTGACCTGCTGTTTCTCCACCACCTTACGGTCAAAATGGCCCGAAATTTGGTGTGAATGTAGCTCTGAACAAGCTCTTTCCAGCCATACTGGACCCATAATTGTAGACCACATGGTTCAATAACTGCAAGCATTTAAAGCAAAAAAAAATCACCATTGACTTAAAGTGGACCGAAGGAGACTAGGAATGCTTTGTTTGATCTGCTGTTTCTCCACCATCTTATTGTCAAAATGGCCCGAAATTTTGTGGGAATGTAGCTCTGAACAAGCTCTTTCCAGCCATTCTGGACCCATAATTGTAGACCACATGGTTCGATAACTGCAAGCATTGAAAGCAAATAAAAATCTCCATTGACTTAAAGTGGACCGAAGGAGACTAGGAATGCTTTCTTTGATCTGCTGTTTCTCCACCACCTTCTGATAAAAATGGCCCGAAATTTCGTGTGAATAAAACTCAGAACAAGCTCTTTCCAACCATACTAATCCAATAAATGTAGACCACATGGATGGATAACTGCAAGCATTTAAAGCAAATTAAAATCTCCATTGACTTAAAGTGGACCGATGGAGCCTAGGTACCCTTTCTTTGACCTGCTGTTTCTCCACCTCCTTACAGTCAAAATGGCCTGAAATTTGGTAAGAATGTAGCTCTGAACAAGGTCTTTCCCATAATTGTAGACCACATGGTTCGATAACTGCAAGCATTTAATGCAAATATAAAATCTCCATTGACTTAAAGTGGACCGAAGGAGACTAGGAATGCTTTCTTTGATCTGCTGTTTCTCCACCACCTTATGGTCAAAATGGCCCGAAATTTCGTGTGAATGTAACTCAGAACAAGCTCTTTCCAGCCATTCTGGACCCATAATTGTAGACCACATGGTTCGATAACTGCAAGCATTGAAAGCAAATAAAAATCTCCATTGACTTAAAGTGGACCGAAGGAGACTAGGAATGCTTTCTTTGATCTGCTGTTTCTCCACCACCTTCTGATAAAAATGGCCCGAAATTTCGTGTGAATAAAACGCAGAACAAGCTCTTTCCAGCCATACTGGTCGAATAATTGTAAACCACATGGATCGATAACTGCAAGCATTTAAAGCACATAAAAATCTCCATTGACTTAAAGTGGACCGAAGGAGCCTAGGAACCCTTTTTTTGACCTGCTGTTTCTCCACCACCTTACGGTCAAAATGGCCCAAAATTTGGTATGAATGTAGCTCTGAACAAGGTCTTTCCCATAATTGTAGACCACATGGATCGATAACTAGGAGCATTTAAAGCAAATTAAAATCTCCATTGACTTAAAGTGGACCGATGGAGCCTAGGAACCCATTCTTTGACCTGCTGTTTCTCCACCACCTTATGGTCAAAATGGCCCAAAATTTGGTATGAGTGTAGCTCTGAACAAGCTCTTTCGCATAATTGTAGACCAGATGGATCGAAAACTGCAAGCATTTAAAGCAAATAAAAATCTCCATTGACTTAAAGTGGACCGAAGGAGCCTAGGAACCCTTTTTTTGACCTGCTGTTTCTCCACCACCTTACGGTCAAAATGGCCCAAAATTTGGTATGAATGTAGCTCTGAACAAGGTCTTTCCCATAATTGTAGACCACATGGATCGATAACTAGGAGCATTTAAAGCAAATTAAAATCTCCATTGACTTAAAGTGGACCGATGGAGCCTAGGAACCCATTCTTTGACCTGCTGTTTCTCCACCACCTTATGGTCAAAATGGCCCAAAATTTGGTATGAGTGTAGCTCTGAACAAGCTCTTTCGCATAATTGTAGACCAGATGGATCGAAAACTTCAAGCATTTAAAGCAAATAAAAATCTCCATTGACTTAAAGTGGACCGAAGGAGACTAGGAATGCTTTGTTTGATCTGCTGTTTCTCCACCACCTTACGGTCAAAATGGCCCAAAATATCGAGTGAATGTAACTCAGAACAAGCTCTGTCCAGCCATACTGGTCCAATAATTGTAGACCACATGAATAGATAACTGCAAGCATTTAAAGCAAATAAAAATCTCCATTGACTTAAAGTGGACCGAAGGAGACTAGGAATACTTTCTTTGACCTGCTGTTTCTCCATCACTATCTGATCAAAATGCCCTGAAATTTCGTGTGAATGTAACTCAGAACAAGCTCTTTCCAGCCATACTGGTCGAATAATTGTAGACCACATGGATCGATAACTGCAAGCATTTAAAGCAAATTAAAATCTCCATTGACATAAAGTGGACCGATGGAGCCTAGGAACCCTTTCTTTGACCTGCTGTTTCTCCACCACCTTATGGTCAAAATGGCCCAAAATTTGGTATGAATGTAGCTCTGAACAAAGTCTTTCCCTTAATTGTAGACCACATGGATCGATAACTAGGAGCATTTAAAGCAAATAAAAATCTCCATTGACTTAAAGTGGACCGATGGAGCCTAGGAACCCTTTCTTTGACCTGCTGTTTCTCCACCACCTTATGGTCAAAATGGCCCAAAATTTGGTATGAGTGTAGCTCTGAACAAGCTCTTTCGCATAATTGTAGACCACATGGATCGAAAACTGCAAGCATTTAAAACAAATAAAAATCTCCATTGACTTAAAGTGCACCGAAGGAGCCTAGGAACCCTTTTTTTGACCTGCTGTTTCTCCACCACCTTACAGTCAAAATGGCCCAAAATTTGGTATGAATGTAGCTCTGAACAAGGTCTTTCCCATAATTGTAGACCACATGGATCGATAACTATGAGCATTTAAAGCAAATTAAAATCTCCATTGACTTAAAGTGGACCGATGGAGCCTAGGAACCCTTTCTTTGACCTGCTGTTTCTCCACCACCTTATGGTCAAAATGGCCCAAAATTTGGTATGAGTGTAGCTCTGAACAAGCTCTTTCGCATAATTGTAGACCACATGGATCGAAAACTACAAGCATTTAAAGCAAATAAAAATCTCCATTGACTTAAAGTGGACCGAAGGAGACTAGGAACCCTTTTATTGACATGCTGTTTCTCCACCACCTTACAGTCAAAATGGCCCAAAATTTGGTATGAATGTAGCTCTGAACAAAGTCTTTCCCTTAAGTGTAGACCACATGGATCGATAACTAGGAGCATTTAAAGCAAATAAAAATCTCCATTGACTTAAAGTGGACCGATGGAGCCTAGGAACCCTTTCTTTGACCTGCTGTTTCTCCACCACCTTATGGTCAAAATGGCCCAAAATTTGGTATGAGTGTAGCTCTGAACAAGCTCTTTCGCATAATTGTAGACCACATGGATCAAAAACTGCAAGCATTTAAAACAAATAAAAATCTCCATTAACTTAAAGTGGACCGAAGGAGACTAGGAACCCTTTTTTTGACCTGCTGTTTCTCCACCACCTTACGGTCAAAATGGCCCATAATATCGTGTGAATGTAACTCAGAACAAGCTCTGTCCAGCCATACTGGTCCAATAATTGTAGACCACATGAATAGATAACTGCAAGCATTTAAAGCAAATAAAAATCTCCATTGACTTAAAGTGGACCGAAGGAGCCTAGGAATACTTTCTTTGACCTGCTGTTTCTCCATCACTATCTGATCAAAATGCCCTGAAATTTCGTGTGAATGTTACTCAGAACAAGCTCTTTCCAGCCATACTGGACCCTTAATTGTAGACCACATGGTTCGATAACTGCAAACATTTAAAGCAAATGAAAATCTCCATTGACTTAAAGTGGACCGAAGAAGCCTAGGAACCCTCTTTTTGACCTGCTGTTTCTCCACCACCTTACGGTCAAAATGGCCCAAAATTTGGTATGAATGAAGCTCTGAACAAGGTCTTTCCCATAATTGTAGACCACATGGATCGATAACTATGAGCATTTAAAGCAAATTAAAATCTCCATTGACTTAAAGTGGACCGATGGAGCCTAGGAACCCTTTCTTTGACCTGCTGTTTCTCCACCACCTTATGGTCAAAATGGCCCAAAATTTGGTATGAGTGTAGCTCTGAACAAGCTCTTTCGCATAACTGTAGACCACATGGATCGAAAACTACAAGCATTTAAAGCAAATAAAAATCTCCATTGACTTAAAGTGGACCGAAGGAGACTAGGAACCCTTTTATTGACCTGCTGTTTCTCCACCACCTTACGGTCAAAATGGCCCAAAATTTGGTATGAATGTAGCTCTGAACAAAGTCTTTCCCTTAATTGTAGACCACATGGATCGATAACTAGGAGCATTTAAAGCAAATTAAAATCTCCATTGACTTAAAGTGGACCGATGGAGCCTAGGAACCCTTTCTTTGACCTGCTGTTTCTCCACCACCTTATGGTCAAAATGGCCCAAAATTTGGTATGAGTGTAGCTCTGAACAAGCTCTTTCGCATAATTGTAGACCACATGGATCGAAAACTGCAAGCATTTAAAGCAAATAAAAATCTCCATTGACTTAAAGTGGACCGAAGGAGACTAGGAACCCTTTTTTTGACCTGCTGTTTCTCCACCACCTTACGGTCAAAATGGCCCGAAATTTGGTGTGAATGTAGCTCTGAACAAGCTCTTTCCAGCCATACTGGACCCATAATTGTAGACCACATGGTTCGATAACTGCAAGCATTTAAAGCAAAAAAAAATCACCATTGACTTAAAGTGGACCGAAGGAGACTAGGAATGCTTTGTTTGATCTGCTGTTTCTCCACCATCTTATGGTCAAAATGGCCCGAAATTTTGTGGGAATGTAGCTCTGAACAAGCTCTTTCCAGCCATTCTGGACCCATAATTGTAGACCACATGGTTCGATAACTGCAAGCATTGAAAGCAATTAAAAATCTCCATTGACTTAAAGTGGACCGAAGGAGACTAGGAATGCTTTCTTTGATCTGCTGTTTCTCCACCACCTTCTGATAAAAATGGCCCGAAATTTCGTGTGAATAAAACTCAGAACAAGCTCTTTCCAGCCATACTAATCCAATAAATGTAGACCACATGGATGGATAACTGCAAGCATTTAAAGCAAATTAAAATCTCCATTGACTTAAAGTGGACCGATGGAGCCTAGGTACCCTTTCTTTGACCTGCTGTTTCTCCACCTCCTACAGTCAAAATGGCCTGAAATTTGGTAAGAATGTAGCTCTGAACAAGGTCTTTCCCATAATTGTAGACCACATGGTTCGATAACTGCAAGCATTTAATGCAAATATAAAATCTCCATTGACTTAAAGTGGACCGAAGGAGACTAGGAATGCTTTCTTTGATCTGCTGTTTCTCCACCACCTTATGGTCAAAATGGCCCGAAATTTCATGTGAATGTAACTCAGAACAAGCTCTTTCCAGCCATTCTGGACCCATAATTGTAGACCACATGGTTCGATAACTGCAAGCATTGAAAGCAAATAAAAATCTCCATTGACTTAAAGTGGACCGAAGGAGACTAGGAATGCTTTCTTTGATCTGCTGTTTCTCCACCACCTTCTGATAAAAATGGCCCGAAATTTCGTGTGAATAAAACGCAGAACAAGCTCTTTCCAGCCATACTGGTCGAATAATTGTAGACCACATGGATCGATAACTGCAAGCATTTAAAGCACATAAAAATCTCCATTGACTTAAAGTGGACCGAAGGAGCCTAGGAACCCTTTTTTTGACCTGCTGTTTCTCCACCACCTTACGGTCAAAATGGCCCAAAATTTGGTATGAATGTAGCTCTGAACAAGGTCTTTCCCATAATTGTAGACCACATGGATCGATAACTAGGAGCATTTAAAGCAAATTAAAATCTCCATTGACTTAAAGTGGACCGATGGAGCCTAGGAACCCATTCTTTGACCTGCTGTTTCTCCACCACCTTATGGTCAAAATGGCCCAAAATTTGGTATGAGTGTAGCTCTGAACAAGCTCTTTCGCATAATTGTAGACCAGATGGATCGAAAACTGCAAGCATTTAAAGCAAATAAAAATCTCCATTGACTTAAAGTGGACCGAAGGAGACTAGGAATGCTTTGTTTGATCTGCTGTTTCTCCACCACCTTACTGTCAAAATGGCCCAAAATATCGAGTGAATGTAACTCAGAACAAGCTCTGTCCAGCCATACTGGTCCAATAATTGTAGACCACATGAATAGATAACTGCAAGCATTTAAAGCAAATAAAAATCTCCATTGACTTAAAGTGGACCGAAGGAGACTAGGAATACTTTCTTTGACCTGCTGTTTCTCCATCACTATCTGATCAAAATGCCCTGAAATTTCGTGTGAATGTAACTCAGAACAAGCTCTTTCCAGCCATACTGGTCGAATAATTGTAGACCACATGGATCGATAACTGCAAGCATTTAAAGCAAATTAAAATCTCCATTGACATAAAGTGGACCGATGGAGCCTAGGAACCCTTTCTTTGACCTGCTGTTTCTCCACCACCTTATGGTCAAATTGGCCCGAAAGTTGGTTGGAATGTAGCTCTGAACAAGCTCTTTCCAGCCATACTGGTCCAATAATTGTAGACCACATGGATCGATAACTGCAAGCATTTAAAGCAAATTAAAATCTCCATTGACTTAATGTGGACCGATGGAGCCTAGGAACCCTTTATTTGACCTGCTATTTCTCCACCACCTTATGGTCAAAATGCTCCGAAATTTGGTGGGAATGTAGCTCTGAAAAAGCTCCTTCCAGCCATACTGGACCCATAATTGTAGACCACATGGTTCGATAACTGCAAGCATTTAAAGCAAATAAAAATCTCCATTGACTTAAAGTGGACCGAAGAAGCCTAGGAACCCTTTTTTTGACCTGCTGTTTCTCCACCACCTTACGGTCAAAATGGCCCAAAATTTGGTATGAATGTAGCTCTGAACAAGGTCTTTCCCTTAAGTGTAGACCACATGGATCGATAACTAGGAGCATTTAAAGCAAATTAAAATCTCCATTGACTTAAAGTGGACCGATGGAGCCTAGGAACCCATTCTTTGACCTGCTGTTTCTCCACCACCTTATGGTCAAAATGGCCCAAAATTTGGTATGAGTGTAGCTCTGAACAAGCTCTTTCGCATAATTGTAGACCAGATGGATCGAAAACTGCAAGCATTTAAAGCAAATAAAAATCTCCATTGACTTAAAGTGGACCGAAGGAGACTAGGAATGCTTTGTTTGATCTGCTGTTTCTCCACCACCTTACGGTCAAAATGGCCCAAAATATCGTGTGAATGTAACTCAGAACAAGCTTTGTCCAGCCATACTGGTCCAATAATTGTAGACCACTTGAATAGATATCTGCAAGCATTTAAAGCAAATAAAAATCTCCATTGACTTAAAGTGGACCGAAGGAGCCTAGGAATACTTTCTTTGACCTGCTGTTTCTCCATCACTATCTGATCAAAATGCCCTGAAATTTCGTGTGAATGTAACTCATAACAAGCTCTTTCCAGCCATACTGGACCCTTAATTGTAGACCACATGGTTCGATAACTGCAAACATTTAAAGCAAATGAAAATCTCCATTGACTTAAAGTGGACCGAAGAAGCCTAGCAACCCTCTTTTTGACCTGCTGTTTCTCCACCACCTTACGGTCAAAATGGCCCAAAATTTGGTATGAATGTAGCTCTGAACAAGGTCTTTCCCATAATTGTAGACCACATGGATCGATAACTATGAGCATTTAAAGCAAATTAAAATCTCCATTGACTTAAAGTGGACCGATGGAGCCTAGGAACCCTTTCTTTGACCTGCTGTTTCTCCACCACCTTATGGTCAAAATGGCCCAAAATTTGGTATGAGTGTAGCTCTGAACAAGCTCTTTCGCATAATTGTAGACCACATGGATCGAAAACTACAAGCATTTAAAGCAAATAAAAATCTCCATTGACTTAAAGTGGACCAAAGGAGACTAGGAAACCTTTTATTGACATGCTGTTTCTCCACCAACTTACAGTCAAAATGGCCCAAAATTTGGTATGAATGTAGCTCTGAACAAAGTCTTTCCCTTAATTGTAGACCACATGGATCGATAACTAGGAGCATTTAAAGCAAATTATAATCTCCATTGACTTAAAGTGGACCGATGGAGCCTAGGAACCCTTTCTTTGACCTGCTGTTTCTCCACCACCTTATGGTCAAAATGGCCCAAAATATGGTATGAGTGTAGCTCTGAACAAGCTCTTTCGCATAATTGTAGACCACATGGATCGAAAACTGCAAGCATTTAAAACAAATAAAAATCTCCATTGACTTAAAGTGGACCGAAGGAGACTAGGAATCCTTTTTTTGACCTGCTGTTTCTCCACCACCTTACGGTCAAAATGGCCCAAAATTTTGTATGAATGTAGCTCTGAACAAGGTCTTTCCCATAATTGTAGACCACATGGATCGATAACTATGAGCATTTAAAGCAAATTAAAATCTCCATTGACTTAAAGTGGACCGATGGAGCCTAGGAACCCTTTCTTTGACCTGCTGTTTCTCCACCACCTTATGGTCAAAATGGCCCATAATTTGGTATGAGTGTAGCTCTGAACAAGCTCTTTCGCATAATTGTAGACCACATGGATCGAAAACTACAAGCATTTAAAGCAAATAAAAATCTCCATTGACTTAAAGTGGACCGAAGGAGACTAGGAACCCTTTTATTGACATGCTGTTTCTCCACCACCTTACAGTCAAAATGGCCCAAAATTTTGTATGAATGTAGCTCTGAACAAAGTCTTTCCCTTAATTGTAGACCACATGGATCGATAACTAGGAGCATTTAAAGCAAATAAAAATCTCCATTGACTTAAAGTGGACCGATGGAGCCTAGGAACCCTTTCTTTGACCTGCTGTTTCTCCACCACCTTATGGTCAAAATGGCCCAAAATTTGGTATGAGTGTAGCTCTGAACAAGCTCTTTCGCATAATTGTAGACCACATGGATCGAAAACTGCAAGCATTTAAAACAAATAAAAATCTCCATTGACTTAAAGTGGACCGAAGGAGACTAGGAACCCTTTTTTTGACCTGCTGTTTCTCCACCACCTTACGGTCAAAATGGCCCAAAATATCGTGTGAATGTAACTCAGAACAAGCTCTGTCCAGCCATACTGGTCCAATAATTGTAGACCACATGAATAGATAACTGCAAGCATTTAAAGCAAATAAAAATCTCCATTGACTTAAAGTTGACCGAAGGAGCCTAGGAATACTTTCTTTGACCTGCTGTTTCTCCATCACTATCTGATCAAAATGCCCTGAAATTTCGTGTGAATGTAACTCAGAACAAGCTCTTTCCAGCCATACTGGACCCTTAATTGTAGACCACATGGTTCGATAACTGCAAACATTTAAAGCAAATGAAAATCTCCATTGACTTAAAGTGGACCGAAGAAGCCTAGGAACCCTCTTTTTGACCTGCTGTTTCTCCACCACCTTACGGTCAAAATGGCCCAAAATTTGGTATGAATGTAGCTCTGAACAAGGTCTTTCCCATAATTGTAGACCACATGGATCGATAACTATGAGCATTTAAAGCAAATTAAAATCTCCATTGACTTAAAGTGGACCGATGGAGCCTAGGAACCCTTTCTTTGACCTGCTGTTTCTCCACCACCTTATGGTCAAAATGGCCCAAAATTTGGTATGAGTGTAGCTCTGAACAAGCTCTTTCGCATAATTGTAGACCACATGGATCGAAAACTGCAAGCATTTAAAGCAAATAAAAATCTCCATTGACTTAAAGTGGACCGAAGGAGACTAGGAACCCTTTTTTTGACCTGCTGTTTCTCCACCACCTTACGGTCAAAATGGCCCGAAATTTGGTGTGAATGTAGTTCTGAACAAGCTCTTTCCAGCCATACTGGACCCATAATTGTAGACCACATGGTTCGATAACTGCAAGCATTTAAAGCAAAAAAAAATCACCATTGACTTAAAGTGGACCGAAGGAGACTAGGAATGCTTTGTTTGATCTGCTGTTTCTCCACCATCTTATGGTCAAAATGGCCCGAAATTTTGTGGGAATGTAGCTCTGAACAAGCTCTTTCCAGCCATTCTGGACCCATAATTGTAGACCACATGGTTCGATAACTGCAAGCATTGAAAGCAAATAAAAATCTCCATTGACTTAAAGTGGACCGAAGGAGACTAGGAATGCTTTCTTTGATCTGCTGTTTCTCCACCACCTTCTGATAAAAATGGCCCGAAATTTCGTGTGAATAAAACTCAGAACAAGCTCTTTCCAGCCATACTGGTCGAATAATTGTAGACCACATGGATCGATAACTGCAAGCATTTAAAGCAAATTAAAATCTCCATTGACATAAAGTGGACCGATGGAGCCTAGG
>JAUIMM010003792.1:0-20652 GCA_031769625.1 Taudactylus pleione
TGCTTAATTTTGACACAACTCACAAGAAATACATTTACCCATATGAAAATTTACGTAAGCCCCGGACCTTAAAAATCGGCCCAAATTTTTTTTTTCAAAAATCCCCAAATTCGGCTTAAAACTTTTGGTACATCTTAAAAATGATTTGCTGAGGTGACAGAAGTTGATTTCGGTGCTTAATTTTGACACAACTCACCAGAAATATATTTACCCATATGAAAATTTACGTAAGCCCCGGACCTTAAAAATCGTCCGAAATTTTTTTTTTCCAAAATTCCTCAAATTCTGCTTAAAAATTTTCGTACAACTTAAAAAACATTTGCTGCGGTGACAGAAGTTGATTTTCGTGCTTAATTTTGACACAACTCACCAGAAATACATTTACCCGTATGAAAATTTACGTAAGCCCCGGACCTTAAAAATCAGGCCAACATTTTTTTTTTCAAAAATCCCCAAATTCTGCTTAAAACTTTTTAAAACTTTTGGTACAACTTAAAAAAGATTTGCTGTGGTGACAGAAGTTGATTTTGGTGCTTAATTTCGACACCACTCACCAGAAATTTATTTACCCATATGAAAATTTACGTAAGCCCCGGACCTTAAAAATCAGCCCAAATTTTTATTTTTCAAAAATCCCCAAATTCTGCTTAAACTTTTGGTACAACTTAAAAAAGATTTGCTGCGGTGACAGAAGTTGATTTTGGTGCTTAATTTTGACAAAACTCACCAGAAATACATTTACCCGTATGAAAATTTACGTAAGCCCCGGACCTTAAAAATCGGCCAAATTTTTTTTTTTTCAAAAATCCCCAAATTCTGCTTAAAACTTTTGGTACAACTTAAAAAGATTTGCTGCGGTGACAGAAGTTGATATTGGTGCTTAATTTTGACACAACTCACCAGAAATATATTTACCCGTATGAAAATTTACGTAAGCCCCGGACCTTAAAAATCGGGCCAAAATTTTTTTTTTTTTCAAAAATCCCCAAATTCTGCTTAAAACTTTTGGTACAACTTAAAAAAGATTTGCTGTGGTGACAGAAGTTGATTTTGGTGCTTAATTTCGACACACTCACCAGAAGTTTATTTACCCATATGAAAATTTACTTAAGCCCCGGACCTTAAAAATTGACCCAAATTTTTTTTTTCAAAAATCCCCAAATTCTGCTTAAAACTTTTGGTACAACTTAAAAAAGATTTGCTGCGGTGACAAAAGTTGATTTTGGTGCTTAATTTCGACACCACTCACCAGAAATTTATTTACCCATATGAAAATTTACGTAAGCCCCGGACCTTAAAAATCGGCCCAAATTTTTTTTTTAAAAATCCCCAAATTCTGCTTAAAACATTTGGTACAACTTAAAAAAGATTTGCTGCGGTGACAGAAGTTGATTTTGGTGCTTGATTTTGACACAACTCACCAGAAATACATTTACCCATATGAAAATTTACGTAAGCCCCGGACCTTAAAAATCGGCCAAAATTTTTTTTTTTCAAAAATCCCCAAATTCTGCTTAAAACTTTTGGTACAACTTAAAAAAGATTTGCTGCGGTGACAGAAGTTGATTTTGGTGCTTAATTTTGACACAACTCACCAGAAATATATTTACCCATATGAAAATTTACGTAAGCCCTGGACCTTAAAAATCGGCCCAAATTTTTATTTTTCAAAATCCCCAAATTCTGCTTAAAACTTTTGGTACAACTTAAAAAAGATTTGCTGTGGTGACAGAAGTTGATTTTGGTGCTTGATTTTGACACAACTCACCAGAAATACATTTTCCCGTATAAAAATTTACGTAAGCCCCGGACCTTAAAAATCGGCCAAAATTTTTTTTTTTCAAAAATCCCAAATTCTGCTTAAACTTTTGGTACAACTTAAAAAAGATTTGCTGTGGTGACAGAAGTTGATTTTGGTGCTTAATTTTGACACAACTCACCAGAAATACATTTACCCGTATGAAAATTTACGTAAGCCCCGACCTTAAAAATCGGGCCAAAATTTTTTTTTTCAAAAATCCCCAAAGTCTGCTTAAAACTTTTGGTACAACTTAAAAAAGATTTGCTGTGGTGACAGAAGTTGATTTTGGTGCTTAATTTCGACACCACTCACCAGAAATTTATTTACCCATATGAAAATTTACGTAAGCCCCGGACCTTAAAAATCGGCCCAAATTTTTTTTTTCAAAAATCCCCAAATTCTGCTTAAAACTTTTGGTACAACTTAAAAAAGATTTGCTGTGGTGACAGAAGTTGATTTTGGTGCTTAATTTCGACACCACTCACCAGAATTTTATTTACCCATATGAAAATTTACGTAAGCCCCGGACCTTAAAAATCGGCCAAAATTTTTTTTTTTCAAAAATCCCCAAATTCTGCTTAAAACTTTGGTACAACTTAAAAAAGATTTGCTGCGGTGACAGAAGTTGATTTTGGTGCTTAATTTTGACAAAACTCACCAGAAATACATTTACCCGTATGAAAATTTACGTAAGCCCCGGACCTTAAAAATCGGCCAAAATTTTTTTTTTTCAATAATCCCCAAATTCTGCTTAAAACTTTAGGTACAACTTAAAAAAGATTTGCTGCGGTGACAGAAGTTGATATTGGTGCTTAATTTTGACACAACTCACCAGAAATATATTTACCCGTATGAAAATTTACGTAAGCCCCGGACCTTAAAAATCGGCTAAAAAATTTTTTTTTTTCAAATTCCCCAAATTCTGCTTAAAAATTTTGGTACAACTTAAAAAAGATTTGCTGCGGTGACAGAAGTTGATTTTGGTGCTTAATTTTGACACAACTCACCAGAAATATATTTACCTGTATGAAAATTTACGTAAGCCCCGGACCTTAAAAATTGGCCAAAATTTTTTTTTTTTTCAAAAATCCCCAAATTCTGCTTAAAACTATTGGTACAACTTAAAAAAGATTTGCTGCGGTGACAGAAGTTGATTTTGGTGCTTAATTTTGACACAACTCACCAGAAATACATTTACCCGTATGAAAATTTACGTAAGCCCCGGACCTTAAAAATCGGGCCAAAATTTTTTTTTCCAAAAATCCCCAAATTCTGCTTAAAACTTTTGGTACAACTTAAAATAGATTTGCTGTGGTGACAGAAGTTGATTTTGGTGCTTAATTTCGACACCACTCACCAGAAATTTATTTACCCATATGAAAATTTACGTATGCCCCGGACCTTAAAAATCGGCCCAAATTTTTATATTTCAAAAATCCCCAAATTCTGCTTAAAACTTTTGGTACATTTTAAAAAAGATTTGCTGCGGTGACAGAAGATGATTTGGTGCTTAATTTTGACAAAACTCACCAGAAATACATTTACCCATATGAAAATTTACGTAAGCCCCGGACCTTAAAAATCGGCCCAAATTATTTTTTTTCAAAAATCCCCAAATTCTGCTTAAAACTTTTGGTACAACATAAAAAAGATTTGCTGCGGTGACAGAAGTTGATTTTGGTGCTTAATTTTGACACAACTCACCTTAAATATATTTACCCATATGAAAATTTACGTAAGCCCCGGACCTTTAAAATCGGGCCAAAATTTTTTTTTTCAAAAATCCCCAAATTCTGCTTAAAACTTTTGGTACAACTTAAGAAAGATTTGCTGCGGTGACAGAAGTTGATTTTGGTGCTTAATTTTGACACAACTCACCAGAAATATATTTACCCATATGAAAATTTACGTAAGCCCCGGAGCTTAAAAATCAACCAAAATTTTTTCTTTTCAAAGTTCCCCAAATTCTGCTTAAAACTTTTGGTACAACTTAAAAAAGATTTGCTGCGGTGACAGAAGTTGATTTTGGTGCTTAATTTGACACAACTCACAAGAAATACATTTACCCATATGAAAATTTACGTAAGCCCCGGACCTTAAAAATCGGCCCAAATTTTTTTTTTCAAAAATCCCAAATTCGGCTTAAAACTTTTGGTACAACTTAAAAAAGATTTGCTGTGGTGACAGAAGTTGATTTTGGTGCTTAATTTCGACACCACTCACCAGAAATTTATTTACCCATATGAAAATTTACGTAAGCCCCGGACCTTAAAAATCGGCCCAAATTTTTTTTTTTTCAAAAATCCCCAAATTCTGCTTAAAACTTTTGGTACAACTTAAAAAAGATTTGCTGCGGTGACAGAAGTTGATTTTGGTGCTTAATTTTGACACAACTCACCAGAAATACATTTACCCGTATGAAAATTTACGTAAGCCCCGGACCTTAAAAATCGGGCCAACATTTTTTTTTTCAAAAATCCCCAAATTCTGCTTAAAACTTTTGGTACAACTTAAAAAAGATTTGCTGTGGTGACAGAAGTTGATTTTGGTGCTTAATTTCGACACCACTCACCAGAAATTTATTTACCCATATGAAAATTTACGTAAGCCCCGGACCTTAAAAATCAGCCCAAATTTTTATTTTTCAAAAATCCCCAAATTCTGCTTAAAACTTTTGGTACAACTTAAAAAGCTTTGCTGCGGTGACAGAAGTTGATATTGGTGCTTAATTTTGACACAACTCACCAGAAATATATTTACCCGTATGAAAATTTACGTAAGCCCCGACCTTAAAAATTGGCCAAAATTTTTTTTTTTTTCAAAAATCCCCAAATTCTGCTTAAAACTATTGGTACAACTTAAAAAAGATTTGCTGCGGTGACAGAAGTTGATTTTGGTGCTTAATTTTGACACAACTCACCAGAAATACATTTACCCATATGAAAATTTACGTAAGCCCCGGACCTTAAAAATCGGGCCAAAATTTTTTTTTTCAAAAATCCCCAAATTCTGCTTAAAACTTTTGGTACAACTTAAAATAGATTTGCTGTGGTGACAGAAGTTGATTTTGGTGCTTAATTTCGACACCACTCACCAGAAATTTATTTACCCATATGAAAATTTACGTATGCCCCGGACCTTAAAAATCGGCCCAAATTTTTATATTTCAAAAATCCCCAAATTCTGCTTAAAACTTTTGGTACAATTTAAAAAAGATTTGCTGCGGTGACAGAAGATGATTTTGGTGCTTAATTTTGACACAACTCACCAGAAATATATTTACCCGTATGAAAATTTACGTAAGCCCCGGACCTTAAAAATCGTCCGAAATTTTTTTTTTCCAAAATTCCTCAAATTCTGCTTAAAACTTTTCGTACAACTTAAAAAAGATTTGCTGCGGTGACAGAAGTTGATTTTGGTGCTTAATTTTGACAAAACTCACCAGAAATACATTTACCCGTATGAAAATTTACGTAAGCCCCGGACCTTAAAAATCGGCCAAAATTTTTTTTTTTCAAAAATCCCCAAATTCTGCTTAAAACTTTTGGTACAACTTAAAAAGATTTGCTGCGGTGACAGAAGTTGATATTGGTGCTTAATTTTGACACAACTCACCAGAAATATATTTACCCGTATGAAAATTTACGTAAGCCCCGGACCTTAAAAATTGGCCAAAATTTTTTTTTTTTTCAAAAATCCCCAAATTCTGCTTAAAACTATTGGTACAACTTAAAAAAGATTTGCTGCGGTGACAGAAGTTGATTTTGGTGCTTAATTTTGACACAACTCACCAGAAATACATTTACCCATATGAAAATTTACGTAAGCCCCGGACCTTAAAAATCGGGCCAAAATTTTTTTTTTCAAAAATCCCCAAATTCTGCTTAAAACTTTTGGTACAACTTAAAATAGATTTGCTGTGGTGACAGAAGTTGATTTTGGTGCTTAATTTCGACACCACTCACCAGAAATTTATTTACCCATATGAAAATTTACGTATGCCCCGGACCTTAAAAATCGGCCCAAATTTTTATATTTCAAAAATCCCCAAATTCTGCTTAAAACTTTTGGTACAATTTAAAAAAGATTTGCTGCGGTGACAGAAGATGATTTTGGTGCTTAATTTTGACACAACTCACCAGAAATATATTTACCCGTATGAAAATTTACGTAAGCCCCGAACCTTAAAAATCGTCCGAAATTTTTTTTTTCCAAAATTCCTCAAATTCTGCTTAAAACTTTTCGTACAACTTAAAAAAGATTTGCTGCGGTGACAGAAGTTGATTTTGGTGCTTAATTTTGACACAACTCACCAGAAATACATTTACCCGTATGAAAATTTACGTAAGCCCCGGACCTTAAAAATGGGGCCAAAATTTTTTTCTTCAAAAATCCCCAAATTCTGCTTAAAACTTTTGGTACAACTTAAAAAAGATTTGCTGTGGTGACAGAAGTTGATTTTGGTGCTTAATTTCGACACCACTCACCAGAAGTTTATTTACCCATATGAAAATTTACTTAAGCCCCGGACCTTAAAAATCGGCCCAAATTTTTTTTTTTTCAAAAATCCCCAAATTCTGCTTAAAACTTTTGGTACAACTTAAAAAAGATTTGCTGCGGTGACAGAAGTTGATTTTGGTGCTTGATTTTGACACAACTCACCAGAAATACATTTTCCCGTATGAAAATTTACGTAAGCCCAGGACCTTAAAAATCAGCCAAAATTTTTTTTTTTCAAAAATCCCCAAATTCTGCTTAAAACTTTTGGTACAACTTAAAAAAGATTTGCTGCGGTGACAGAAGTTGATTTTGGTGCTTAATTTTGACACAACTCACCAGAAATACATTTACCCGTATGAAAATTTACGTAAGCCCCGGACCTTAAAAATCGGGCCCAAATTTTTTTTTTCAAAAATCCCCAAAGTCTGCTTAAAACTTTTGGTACAACTTAAAAAAGATTTGCTGTGGTGACAGAAGTTGATTTTGGTGCTTAATTTCGACACCACTCACCAGAAATTTATTTACCCATATGAAAATTTACGTAAGCCCCGGACCTTAAAAATCGGCCCAAATTTTTTTTTTTCAAAAATCCCCAAATTCTGCTTAAAACTTTTGGTACAACTTAAAAAAGATTTGCTGCGGTGACAGAAGTTGATTTTGGTGCTTAATTTTGACACAACTCACCAGAAATACATTTACCCGTATGAAAATTTACGTAAGCCCCGGACCTTAAAAATCGGGCCAAAATTTTTTTTTTCAAAAATCCCCAAATTCTGCTTAAAACTTTTGGTACAACTTAAAAAAGATTTGCTGCGGTGACAGAAGTTGTTTTGGTGCTTAATTTTGACACAACTCACCAGAAATACATTTACCCGTATGAAAATTTACGTAAGCCCCGGACCTTAAAAATCAGGCCAACATTTTTTTTTTCAAAAATCCCCAAATTCTGCTTAAAACTTTTGGTACAACTTAAAAAAGATTTGCTGTGGTGACAGAAGTTGATTTTGGTGCTTAATTTCGACACCACTCACCAGAAATTTATTTACCCATATGAAAATTTACGTAAGCCCCGGACCTTAAAAATCAGCCCAAATTTTTATTTTTCAAAAATCCCCAAATTCTGCTTAAAACTTTTGGTACAACTTAAAAAAGATTTGCTGCGGTGACAGAAGTTGATTTTGGTGCTTAATTTTGACAAAACTCACCAGAAATACATTTACCCGTATGAAAATTTACGTAAGCCCCGGACCTTAAAAATCGGCCAAAATTTTTTTTTTTCAAAAATCCCCAAATTCTGCTTAAAACTTTTGGTACAACTTAAAAAGATTTGCTGCGGTGACAGAAGTTGATATTGGTGCTTAATTTTGACACAACTCACCAGAAATATATTTACCCGTATGAAAATTTACGTAAGCCCAGGACCTTAAAAATCGGGCCAAAATTTTTTTTTTTTTCAAAAATCCCCAAATTCTGCTTAAAACTTTTGGTACAACTTAAAAAAGATTTGCTGTGGTGACAGAAGTTGATTTTGGTGCTTAATTTCGACACCACTCACCAGAAGTTTATTTACCCATATGAAAATTTACTTAAGCCCCGGACCTTAAAAATTGGCCCAAATTTTTTTTTTTCAAAAATCCCCAAATTCTGCTTAAAACTTTTGGTACAACTTAAAAAAGATTTGCTGTGGTGACAGAAGTTGATTTTGGTGCTTAATTTCGACACCACTCACCAGAAATTTATTTACCCATATGAAAATTTACGTAAGCCCCGGACCTTAAAAATCGGCCCAAATTTTTTTTTTTCAAAAATCCCCAAATTCTGCTTAAAACTTTTGGTACAACTTAAAAAAGATTTGCTGTGGTGACAGAAGTTGATTTTGGTGCTTAATTTCGACACCACTCACCAGAATTTTATTTACCCATATGAAAATTTACGTAAGCCCCGGACCTTAAAAATCGGCCCAAATTTTTATTTTTCAAAAATCCCCAAATTCTGCTTAAAACTTTTGGTACAACTTAAAAAAGATTTGCTGCGGTGACAGAAGTTGATTTTGGTGCTTAATTTTGACAAAACTCACCAGAAATACATTTACCCGTATGAAAATTTACGTAAGCCCCGGACCTTAAAAATCGGCCAAAATTTTTTTTTTTCAATAATCCCCAAATTCTGCTTAAAACTTTAGGTACAACTTAAAAAAGATTTGCTGCGGTGACAGAAGTTGATATTGGTGCTTAATTTTGACACAACTCACCAGAAATATATTTACCCGTATGAAAATTTACGTAAGCCCCGGACCTTTAAAATCGGGCCAAAATTTTTTTTTTCAAAAATCCCCAAATTCTGCTTAAAACTTTTGGTACAACTTAAGAAAGATTTGCTGCGGTGACAGAAGTTGATTTTGGTGCTTAATTTTGACACAACTCACCAGAAATATATTTACCCATATGAAAATTTACGTAAGCCCCGGAGCTTAAAAATCAACCAAAATTTTTTCTTTTCAAAGTTCCCCAAATTCTGCTTAAAACTTTTGGTACAACTTAAAAAAGATTTGCTGCGGTGACAGAAGTTGATTTTGGTGCTTAATTTTGACACAACTCACAAGAAATACATTTACCCATATGAAAATTTACGTAAGCACCGGACCTTAAAAATCGGCCCAAATTTTTTTTTTCAAAAATCCCCAAATTCGGCTTAAAACTTTTGGTACATCTTAAAAATGATTTGCTGAGGTGACAGAAGTTGATTTCGGTGCTTAATTTTGACACAACTCACCAGAAATATATTTACCCATATGCAAATTTACGTAAGCCCCGGACCTTAAAAATCGTCCGAAATTTTTTTTTTCCAAAATTCCTCAAATTCTGCTTAAAACTTTTCGTACAACTTAAAAAAGATTTGCTGCGGTGACAGAAGTTGATTTTCGTGCTTAATTTTGACACAACTCACCAGAAATACATTTACCCGTATAAAAATTTACGTAAGCCCCGGACCTTAAAAATCGGGCCAAAATTTTTTTTTTCAAAAATCCCCAAATTCTGCTTAAAACTTTTGGTACAACTTAAAAAAGATTTGCTGTGGTGACAGAAGTTGATTTTGGTGCTTAATTTCGACACCACTCACCAGAAATTTATTTACCCATATGAAAATTTACGTAAGCCCCGGACCTTAAAAATCGGCCCAAATTTTTTTTTTTTCAAAAATCCCCAAATTCTGCTTAAAACTTTTGGTACAACTTAAAAAAGATTTGCTGCGGTGACAGAAGTTGATTTTGGTGCTTAATTTTGACACAACTCACCAGAAATACATTTACCCGTATGAAAATTTACGTAAGCCCCGGACCTTAAAAATCAGCCCAAATTTTTATTTTTCAAAAATCCCCAAATTCTGCTTAAAACTTTTGGTACAACTTAAAAAGCTTTGCTGCGGTGACAGAAGTTGATATTGGTGCTTAATTTTGACACAACTCACCAGAAATATATTTACCCGTATGAAAATTTACGTAAGCCCCGGACCTTAAAAATTGGCCAAAATTTTTTTTTTTTTCAAAAATCCCCAAATTCTGCTTAAAACTATTGGTACAACTTAAAAAAGATTTGCTGCGGTGACAGAAGTTGATTTTGGTGCTTAATTTTGACACAACTCACCAGAAATACATTTACCCATATGAAAATTTACGTAAGCCCCGGACCTTAAAAATCGGGCCAAAATTTTTTTTTTCAAAAATCCCCAAATTCTGCTTAAAACTTTTGGTACAACTTAAAATAGATTTGCTGTGGTGACAGAAGTTGATTTTGGTGCTTAATTTCGACACCACTCACCAGAAATTTATTTACCCATATGAAAATTTACGTATGCCCCGGACCTTAAAAATCGGCCCAAATTTTTATATTTCAAAAATCCCCAAATTCTGCTTAAAACTTTTGGTACAATTTAAAAAAGATTTGCTGCGGTGACAGAAGATGATTTTGGTGCTTAATTTTGACACAACTCACCAGAAATATATTTACCCGTATGAAAATTTACGTAAGCCCCGGACCTTAAAAATCGTCCGAAATTTTTTTTTTCCAAAATTCCTCAAATTCTGCTTAAAACTTTTCGTACAACTTAAAAAAGATTTGCTGCGGTGACAGAAGTTGATTTTGGTGCTTAATTTTGACAAAACTCACCAGAAATACATTTACCCGTATGAAAATTTACGTAAGCCCCGGACCTTAAAAATCGGCCAAAATTTTTTTTTTTCAAAAATCCCCAAATTCTGCTTAAAACTTTTGGTACAACTTAAAAAGATTTGCTGCGGTGACAGAAGTTGATATTGGTGCTTAATTTTGACACAACTCACCAGAAATATATTTACCCGTATGAAAATTTACGTAAGCCCCGGACCTTAAAAATTGGCCAAAATTTTTTTTTTTTTTCAAAAATCCCCAAATTCTGCTTAAAACTATTGGTACAACTTAAAAAAGATTTGCTGCGGTGACAGAAGTTGATTTTGGTGCTTAATTTTGACACAACTCACCAGAAATACATTTACCCATATGAAAATTTACGTAAGCCCCGGACCTTAAAAATCGGCCCAAATTTTTTTTTTCAAAAATCCCCAAATTCTGCTTAAAACTTTTGGTACAACATAAAAAAGATTTGCTGCGGTGACAGAAGTTGATTTTGGTGCTTAATTTTGACACAACTCACCTTAAATATATTTACCCGTATGAAAATTTACGTAAGCCCCGGACCTTTAAAATCGGGCCAAAATTTTTTTTTTCAAAAATCCCCAAATTCTGCTTAAAACTTTTGGTACAACTTAAGAAAGATTTGCTGCGGTGACAGAAGTTGATTTTGGTGCTTAATTTTGACACAACTCACCAGAAATATATTTACCCATATGAAAATTTACGTAAGCCCCGGAGCTTAAAAATCAACCAAAATTTTTTTTTTTCAAAAATCCCCAAATTCTGCTTAAAACTTTTGGTACAACTTAAAAAAGATTTGCTGTGGTGACAGAAGTTGATTTTGGTGCTTAATTTTGACACAACTCACCAGAAATACATTTACCCGTATGAAAATTTACGTAAGCCCCGGACCTTAAAAATCGGGCCAAAATTTTTTTTTTCAAAAATCCCCAAAGTCTGCTTAAAACTTTTGGTACAACTTAAAAAAGATTTGCTGTGGTGACAGAAGTTGATTTTGGTGCTTAATTTCGACACCACTCACCAGAAATTTATTTACCCATATGAAAATTTACGTAAGCCCCGGACCTTAAAAATCGGCCCAAATTTTTTTTTTCAAAAATCCCCAAATTCTGCTTAAAACTTTTGGTACAACTTAAAAAAGATTTGCTGTGGTGACAGAAGTTGATTTTGGTGCTTAATTTCGACACCACTCACCAGAATTTTATTTACCCATATGAAAATTTACGTAAGCCCCGGACCTTAAAAATCGGCCCAAATTTTTATTTTTCAAAAATCCCCAAATTCTGCTTAAAACTTTTGGTACAACTTAAAAAAGATTTGCTGCGGTGACAGAAGTTGATTTTGGTGCTTAATTTTGACAAAACTCACCAGAAATACATTTACCCGTATGAAAATTTACGTAAGCCCCGGACCTTAAAAATCGGCCAAAATTTTTTTTTTTCAATAATCCCCAAATTCTGCTTAAAACTTTAGGTACAACTTAAAAAAGATTTGCTGCGGTGACAGAAGTTGATATTGGTGCTTAATTTTGACACAACTCACCAGAAATATATTTACCCGTATGAAAATTTACGTAAGCCCCGGACCTTAAAAATCGGCTAAAAATTTTTTTTTTTTCAAAATTCCCCAAATTCTGCTTAAAAATTTTGGTACAACTTAAAAAAGATTTGCTGCGGTGACAGAAGTTGATTTTGGTGCTTAATTTTGACACAACTCACCAGAAATATATTTACCTGTATGAAAATTTACGTAAGCCCCGGACCTTAAAAATTGGCCAAAATTTTTTTTTTTTTCAAAAATCCCCAAATTCTGCTTAAAACTATTGGTACAACTTAAAAAAGATTTGCTGCGGTGACAGAAGTTGATTTTGGTGCTTAATTTTGACACAACTCACCAGAAATACATTTACCCGTATGAAAATTTACGTAAGCCCCGGACCTTAAAAATCGGGCCAAAATTTTTTTTTCCAAAAATCCCCAAATTCTGCTTAAAACTTTTGGTACAACTTAAAATAGATTTGCTGTGGTGACAGAAGTTGATTTTGGTGCTTAATTTCGACACCACTCACCAGAAATTTATTTACCCATATGAAAATTTACGTATGCCCCGGACCTTAAAAATCGGCCCAAATTTTTATATTTCAAAAATCCCCAAATTCTGCTTAAAACTTTTGGTACATTTTAAAAAAGATTTGCTGCGGTGACAGAAGATGATTTTGGTGCTTAATTTTGACAAAACTCACCAGAAATACATTTACCCATATGAAAATTTACGTAAGCCCCGGACCTTAAAAATCGGCCCCAATTTTTTTTTTTCAAAAATCCCCAAATTCTGCTTAAAACTTTTGGTACAACATAAAAAAGATTTGCTGCGGTGACAGAAGTTGATTTTGGTGCTTAATTTTGACACAACTCACCTTAAATATATTTACCCGTATGAAAATTTACGTAAGCCCCGGACCTTTAAAATCGGGCCAAAATTTTTTTTTTCAAAAATCCCCAAATTCTGCTTAAAACTTTTGGTACAACTTAAGAAAGATTTGCTGCGGTGACAGAAGTTGATTTTGGTGCTTAATTTTGACACAACTCACCAGAAATATATTTACCCATATGAAAATTTACGTAAGCCCCGGAGCTTAAAAATCAACCAAAATTTTTTCTTTTCAAAGTTCCCCAAATTCTGCTTAAAACTTTTGGTACAACTTAAAAAAGATTTGCTGCGGTGACAGAAGTTGATTTTGGTGCTTAATTTTGACACAACTCACAAGAAATACATTTACCCATATGAAAATTTACGTAAGCCCCGGACCTTAAAAATCGGCCCAAATTTTTTTTTTCAAAAATCCCCAAATTCGGCTTAAAACTTTTGGTACATCTTAAAAATGATTTGCTGAGGTGACAGAAGTTGATTTCGGTGCTTAATTTTGACACAACTCACCAGAAATATATTTACCCATATGAAAATTTACGTAAGCCCCGGACCTTAAAAATCGTCCGAAATTTTTTTTTTCCAAAATTCCTCAAATTCTGCTTAAAAATTTTCGTACAACTTAAAAAACATTTGCTGCGGTGACAGAAGTTGATTTTCGTGCTTAATTTTGACACAACTCACCAGAAATACATTTACCCGTATGAAAATTTACGTAAGCCCCGGACCTTAAAAATCGGGCCAAAATTTTTTTTTTCAAAAATCCCCAAATTCTGCTTAAAACTTTTGGTACAACTTAAAAAAGATTTGCTGTGGTGACAGAAGTTGATTTTGGTGCTTAATTTCGACACCACTCACCAGAAATTTATTTACCCATATGAAAATTTACGTAAGCCCCGGACCTTAAAAATCGGCCCAAATTTTTTTTTTTCAAAAATCCCCAAATTCTGCTTAAAACTTTTGGTACAACTTAAAAAAGATTTGCTGCGGTGACAGAAGTTGATTTTGGTGCTTAATTTTGACACAACTCACCAGAAATACATTTACCCGTATGAAAATTTACGTAAGCCCCGGACCTTAAAAATCAGGCCAACATTTTTTTTTTCAAAAATCCCCAAATTCTGCTTAAAACTTTTGGTACAACTTAAAAAAGATTTGCTGTGGTGACAGAAGTTGATTTTGGTGCTTAATTTCGACACCACTCACCAGAAATTTATTTACCCATATGAAAATTTACGTAAGCCCCGGACCTTAAAAATCAGCCCAAATTTTTATTTTTCAAAAATCCCCAAATTCTGCTTAAAACTTTTGGTACAACTTAAAAAAGATTTGCTGCGGTGACAGAAGTTGATTTTGGTGCTTAATTTTGACAAAACTCACCAGAAATACATTTACCCGTATGAAAATTTACGTAAGCCCCGGACCTTAAAAATCGGCCAAATTTTTTTTTTTTCAAAAATCCCCAAATTCTGCTTAAAACTTTTGGTACAACTTAAAAAGATTTGCTGCGGTGACAGAAGTTGATATTGGTGCTTAATTTTGACACAACTCACCAGAAATATATTTACCCGTATGAAAATTTACGTAAGCCCCGGACCTTAAAAATCGGGCCAAAATTTTTTTTTTTTTCAAAAATCCCCAAATTCTGCTTAAAACTTTTGGTACAACTTAAAAAAGATTTGCTGTGGTGACAGAAGTTGATTTTGGTGCTTAATTTCGACACCACTCACCAGAAGTTTATTTACCCATATGAAAATTTACTTAAGCCCCGGACCTTAAAAATTGACCCAAATTTTTTTTTTTCAAAAATCCCCAAATTCTGCTTAAAACTTTTGGTACAACTTAAAAAAGATTTGCTGCGGTGACAAAAGTTGATTTTGGTGCTTAATTTCGACACCACTCACCAGAAATTTATTTACCCATATGAAAATTTACGTAAGCCCCGGACCTTAAAAATCGGCCCAAATTTTTTTTTTTAAAAATCCCCAAATTCTGCTTAAAACATTTGGTACAACTTAAAAAAGATTTGCTGCGGTGACAGAAGTTGATTTTGGTGCTTGATTTTGACACAACTCACCAGAAATACATTTACCCATATGAAAATTTACGTAAGCCCCGGACCTTAAAAATCGGCCAAAATTTTTTTTTTTCAAAAATCCCCAAATTCTGCTTAAAACTTTTGGTACAACTTAAAAAAGATTTGCTGCGGTGACAGAAGTTGATTTTGGTGCTTAATTTTGACACAACTCACCAGAAATATATTTACCCATATGAAAATTTACGTAAGCCCTGGACCTTAAAAATCGGCCCAAATTTTTATTTTTCAAAAATCCCCAAATTCTGCTTAAAACTTTTGGTACAACTTAAAAAAGATTTGCTGTGGTGACAGAAGTTGATTTTGGTGCTTGATTTTGACACAACTCACCAGAAATACATTTTCCCGTATAAAAATTTACGTAAGCCCAGGACCTTAAAAATCGGCCAAAATTTTTTTTTTTCAAAAATCCCCAAATTCTGCTTAAAACTTTTGGTACAACTTAAAAAAGATTTGCTGTGGTGACAGAAGTTGATTTTGGTGCTTAATTTTGACACAACTCACCAGAAATACATTTACCCGTATGAAAATTTACGTAAGCCCCGACCTTAAAAATCGGGCCAAAATTTTTTTTTCAAAAATCCCCAAAGTCTGCTTAAAACTTTTGGTACAACTTAAAAAAGATTTGCTGTGGTGACAGAAGTTGATTTTGGTGCTTAATTTCGACACCACTCACCAGAAATTTATTTACCCATATGAAAATTTACGTAAGCCCCGGACCTTAAAAATCGGCCCAAATTTTTTTTTTCAAAAATCCCCAAATTCTGCTTAAAACTTTTGGTACAACTTAAAAAAGATTTGCTGTGGTGACAGAAGTTGATTTTGGTGCTTAATTTCGACACCACTCACCAGAATTTTATTTACCCATATGAAAATTTACGTAAGCCCCGGACCTTAAAAATCGGCCAAAATTTTTTTTTTTCAAAAATCCCCAAATTCTGCTTAAAACTTTTGGTACAACTTAAAAAAGATTTGCTGCGGTGACAGAAGTTGATTTTGGTGCTTAATTTTGACAAAACTCACCAGAAATACATTTACCCGTATGAAAATTTACGTAAGCCCCGGACCTTAAAAATTGGCCAAAATTTTTTTTTTTTTCAAAAATCCCCAAATTCTGCTTAAAACTATTGGTACAACTTAAAAAAGATTTGCTGCGGTGACAGAAGTTGATTTTGGTGCTTAATTTTGACACAACTCACCAGAAATACATTTACCCGTATTAAAATTTACGTTATCCCCGGACCTTAAAAATCGGGCCAAAATTTTTTTTTCCAAAAATCCCCAAATTCTGCTTAAAACTTTTGGTACAACTTAAAATAGATTTGCTGTGGTGACAGAAGTTGATTTTGGTGCTTAATTTCGACACCACTCACCAGAAATTTATTTACCCATATGAAAATTTACGTATGCCCCGGACCTTAAAAATCGGCCCAAATTTTTATATTTCAAAAATCCCCAAATTCTGCTTAAAACTTTTGGTACATTTTAAAAAAGATTTGCTGCGGTGACAGAAGATGATTTTGGTGCTTAATTTTGACAAAACTCACCAGAAATACATTTACCCATATGAAAATTTACGTAAGCCCCGGACCTTAAAAATCGGCCCAAATTTTTTTTTTTCAAAAATCCCCAAATTCTGCTTAAAACTTTTGGTACAACATAAAAAAGATTTGCTGCGGTGACAGAAGTTGATTTTGGTGCTTAATTTTGACACAACTCACCTTAAATATATTTACCCATATGAAAATTTACGTAAGCCCCGGACCTTTAAAATCGGGCCAAAATTTTTTTTTTCAAAAATCCCCAAATTCTGCTTAAAACTTTTGGTACAACTTAAGAAAGATTTGCTGCGGTGACAGAAGTTGATTTTGGTGCTTAATTTTGACACAACTCACCAGAAATATATTTACCCATATGAAAATTTACGTAAGCCCCGGAGCTTAAAAATCAACCAAAATTTTTTCTTTTCAAAGTTCCCCAAATTCTGCTTAAAACTTTTGGTACAACTTAAAAAAGATTTGCTGCGGTGACAGAAGTTGATTTTGGTGCTTAATTTTGACACAACTCACAAGAAATACATTTACCCATATGAAAATTTACGTAAGCCCCGGACCTTAAAAATCGGCCCAAATTTTTTTTTTCAAAAATCCCCAAATTCGGCTTAAAACTTTTGGTACAACTTAAAAAAGATTTGCTGTGGTGACAGAAGTTGATTTTGGTGCTTAATTTCGACACCACTCACCAGAAATTTATTTACCCATATGAAAATTTACGTAAGCCCCGGACCTTAAAAATCGGCCCAAATTTTTTTTTTTTCAAAAATCCCCAAATTCTGCTTAAAACTTTTGGTACAACTTAAAAAAGATTTGCTGCGGTGACAGAAGTTGATTTTGGTGCTTAATTTTGACACAACTCACTAGAAATACATTTACCCGTATGAAAATTTACGTAAGCCCCGGACCTTAAAAATCGGGCCAACATTTTTTTTTTCAAAAATCCCCAAATTCTGCTTAAAACTTTTGGTACAACTTAAAAAAGATTTGCTGTGGTGACAGAAGTTGATTTTGGTGCTTAATTTCGACACCACTCACCAGAAATTTATTTACCCATATGAAAATTTACGTAAGCCCCGGACCTTAAAAATCAGCCCAAATTTTTATTTTTCAAAAATCCCCAAATTCTGCTTAAAAATTTTGGTACAACTTAAAAAGCTTTGCTGCGGTGACAGAAGTTGATATTGGTGCTTAATTTTGACACAACTCACCAGAAATATATTTACCCGTATGAAAATTTACGTAAGCCCCGACCTTAAAAATTGGCCAAAATTTTTTTTTTTTTCAAAAATCCCCAAATTCTGCTTAAAACTATTGGTACAACTTAAAAAAGATTTGCTGCGGTGACAGAAGTTGATTTTGGTGCTTAATTTTGACACAACTCACCAGAAATACATTTACCCATATGAAAATTTACGTAAGCCCCGGACCTTAAAAATCGGGCCAAAATTTTTTTTTTCAAAAATCCCCAAATTCTGCTTAAAACTTTTGGTACAACTTAAAATAGATTTGCTGTGGTGACAGAAGTTGATTTTGGTGCTTAATTTCGACACCACTCACCAGAAATTTATTTACCCATATGAAAATTTACGTATGCCCCGGACCTTAAAAATCGGCCCAAATTTTTATATTTCAAAAATCCCCAAATTCTGCTTAAAACTTTTGGTACAATTTAAAAAAGATTTGCTGCGGTGACAGAAGATGATTTTGGTGCTTAATTTTGACACAACTCACCAGAAATATATTTACCCGTATGAAAATTTACGTAAGCCCCGGACCTTAAAAATCGTCCGAAATTTTTTTTTTCCAAAATTCCTCAAATTCTGCTTAAAACTTTTCGTACAACTTAAAAAAGATTTGCTGCGGTGACAGAAGTTGATTTTGGTGCTTAATTTTGACAAAACTCACCAGAAATACATTTACCCGTATGAAAATTTACGTAAGCCCCGGACCTTAAAAATCGGCCAAAATTTTTTTTTTTCAAAAATCCCCAAATTCTGCTTAAAACTTTTGGTACAACTTAAAAAGATTTGCTGCGGTGACAGAAGTTGATATTGGTGCTTAATTTTGACACAACTCACCAGAAATATATTTACCCGTATGAAAATTTACGTAAGCCCCGGACCTTAAAAATTGGCCAAAATTTTTTTTTTTTTCAAAAATCCCCAAATTCTGCTTAAAACTATTGGTACAACTTAAAAAAGATTTGCTGCGGTGACAGAAGTTGATTTTGGTGCTTAATTTTGACACAACTCACCAGAAATACATTTACCCATATGAAAATTTACGTAAGCCCCGGACCTTAAAAATCGGGCCAAAATTTTTTTTTTCAAAAATCCCCAAATTCTGCTTAACTTTTGGTACAACTTAAAATAGATTTGCTGTGGTGACAGAAGTTGATTTTGGTGCTTAATTTCGACACCACTCACCAGAAATTTATTTACCCATATGAAAATTTACGTATGCCCCGGACCTTAAAAATCGGCCCAAATTTTTATATTTCAAAAATCCCCAAATTCTGCTTAAAACTTTTGGTACAATTTAAAAAGATTTGCTGCGGTGACAGAAGATGATTTTGGTGCTTAATTTTGACACAACTCACCAGAAATATATTTACCCGTATGAAAATTTACGTAAGCCCCGGACCTTAAAAATCGTCCGAAATTTTTTTTTTCCAAAATTCCTCAAATTCTGCTTAAAACTTTTCGTACAACTTAAAAAAGATTTGCTGCGGTGACAGAAGTTGATTTTGGTGCTTAATTTTGACACAACTCACCAGAAATACATTTACCCGTATGAAAATTTACGTAAGCCCCGGACCTTAAAAATCGGGCCAAAATTTTTTTCTTCAAAAATCCCCAAATTCTGCTTAAAACTTTTGGTACAACTTAAAAAAGATTTGCTGTGGTGACAGAAGTTGATTTTGGTGCTTAATTTCGACACCACTCACCAGAAGTTTATTTACCCATATGAAAATTTACTTAAGCCCCGGACCTTAAAAATCGGCCCAAATTTTTTTTTTTCAAAAATCCCCAAATTCTGCTTAAAACTTTTGGTACAACTTAAAAAAGATTTGCTGCGGTGACAGAAGTTGATTTTGGTGCTTGATTTTGACACAACTCACCAGAAATACATTTTCCCGTATGAAAATTTACGTAAGCCCAGGACCTTAAAAATCGGCCAAAATTTTTTTTTTTCAAAAATCCCCAAATTCTGCTTAAAACTTTTGGTACAACTTAAAAAGATTTGCTGCGGTGACAGAAGTTGATTTTGGTGCTTAATTTTGACACAACTCACCAGAAATACATTTACCCGTATGAAAATTTACGTAAGCCCCGGACCTTAAAAATCGGGCCCAAATTTTTTTTTTCAAAAATCCCCAAAGTCTGCTTAAAACTTTTGGTACAACTTAAAAAAGATTTGCTGTGGTGACAGAAGTTGATTTTGGTGCTTAATTTCGACACCACTCACCAGAAATTTATTTACCCATATGAAAATTTACGTAAGCCCCGGACCTTAAAAATCGGCCCAAATTTTTTTTTTTCAAAAATCCCCAAATTCTGCTTAAAACTTTTGGTACAACTTAAAAAAGATTTGCAGCGGTGACAGAAGTTGATTTTGGTGCTTAATTTTGACACAACTCACCAGAAATACATTTACCCGTATGAAAATTTACGTAAGCCCCGGACCTTAAAAATCAGCCCAAATTTTTATTTTTCAAAAATCCCCAAATTCTGCTTAAAACTTTTGGTACAACTTAAAAAGCTTTGCTGCGGTGACAGAAGTTGATATTGGTGCTTAATTTTGACACAACTCACCAGAAATATATTTACCCGTATGAAAATTTACGTAAGCCCCGGACCTTAAAAATTGGCCAAAATTTTTTTTTTTTCAAAAATCCCCAAATTCTGCTTAAAACTATTGGTACAACTTAAAAAGATTTGCTGCGGTGACAGAAGTTGATTTTGGTGCTTAATTTTGACACAACTCACCAGAAATACATTTACCCATATGAAAATTTACGTAAGCCCCGGACCTTAAAAATCGGGCCAAAATTTTTTTTTTCAAAAATCCCCAAATTCTGCT
>JAUIMM010003793.1:0-28841 GCA_031769625.1 Taudactylus pleione
ATGTGAAATGGTTTTTCTCCCATGTTGCGTTTAAGAGAAAACAGCAAATGCACGTTTTAGGCCAAAATGCATTGAAAGCAATGAAAACAACAAAAGCGCATACTTTGTGTTATCTCCACTTGTAGCAAACACAGACAGCTCAAAATTCACTGGATGTATTGAAGACCAAGACCCACAAATGTGATGTGAAATGGTTTTTCTCCCATGTTGCATTTAAGAGAAAACAGCAATTGCTCGTTTTAGGCAAAAATGCATTGAAAGCAATGGAACCAACAAAAGCGCATACTTTGTGTTATCTCCTCTTGTAGCAAACACAGACAGCTCAAAATTTCACTGGATGTGTTGAAGACCAAGACCCACAAATATGATGTGAAATGGTTTTTCTCCCATGTTGCGTTTAAGAGAAAACAGCAATTGCTCGTTTTAGGCCAAATTCATTTTAAGCAATGAAAACAACAAAAGCGCATACTTTGTGTTATCTCCTCTTGTAGCAAACACAGACAGCTCAAAATTTCACTGGATGTGTTGAAGACCAAGACCCACAAATGTGATGTGAAATGGTTTTTCTCCCATGTTGCATTTAAGAGAAAACAGCAATTGCTCGTTTTAGGCAAAAATGCATTGAAAGCAATGGAACAAACAAAAGCGCATACTTTGTGTTATCTCCTCTTGTAGCAAACACAGACAGCTCAAAATTTCACTGGATGTGTTGAAGACCAAGACCCACAAATGTGATGTGAAATGGTTTTTCTCCCATGTTGCGTTTAAGAGAAAACAGCAATTGCACGTTTTAGGCGAAAATGCATTGAAAGCAATGGAAACAACAAAAGCGCATACTTTGTGTTATCTCCTCTTGTAGCAAACACAGGCAGCTCAAAATTTCACTGGATGTGTTGAAGACCAAGACCAACAAATGTGATGTGAAATGGTTTTTCTCCCATGTTGCGTTTAAGAGAAAACAGCAAATGCACGTTTTAGGCCAAAATGCTTTGAAAGCAATGGAAACAACAAAAGCGCATACTTTGTGTTATCTCCACTTGTAGCAAACACAGACAGCTCAAAATTTCACTGGATGTGTTGAAGACCAAGACCCACAAATGTGATGTGAAATGGTTTTTCTCCCATGTTGCGTTTAAGAGAAAACAGCAAATGCACGTTTTAGGCCAAAATGCATTGAAAGCAATGGAAACAACAAAAGCGCATACTTTGTGTTATCTTCTCTTCTAGCAAACACAGGCAGCTCAAAATTTCACTGGATGTGTTGAAGACCAAGACCAACAAATGTGATGTGAAATGGTTTTTCTCCCATGTTGCGTTTAAGAGAAAACTGCAAATGCACGTTTTAGGCCAAAATGTTTTGAAAGCAATGGAAACAACAAAAGCGCATACTTTGTGTTATCTCCACTTGTAGCAAACACAGACAGCTCAAAATTTCACTGGATGTGTTGAAGACCAAGACCCACAAATGTGATGTGAAATGGTTTTTCTCCCATGTTGCGTTTAAGAGAAAACAGCAATTGCTCGTTTTAGGTAAAAATGCATTGAAAGCAATGGAACCAACAAAAGCGCATACTTTGTGTTATCTCCTCTTGTAGCAAACACAGACAGCTCAAAATTTCACTGGATGTGTTGAAGACCAAGACCCACAAATGTGATGTGAAATGGTTTTTCTCCCATGTTGCGTTTAAGAGAAAACAGCAATTGCACGTTTTAGGCCAAAATGCATTGAAAGCAATGGAAACAACAAAAGCGCATACTTTGTGTTATCTCCTCTTGTAGCAAACACAGTCAGCTCAAAATTTCACTGGATGTGTTGAAGACCAAGACCCACAAATGTGATGTGAAATGGTTTTACTCCCATGTTGCGTTTAAGAGAAAACAGCAATTGCTCGTTTTAGGCCAAAATGCATTGAAAGCAATGGAACCAACAAAAGCGCATACTTTGTGTTATCTCCTCTTGTAGGAAACACAGACAGCTCAAAATTTCACTGGATGTGTTGAAAACCAAGACCCACAAATGTGATGTGAAATGGTTTTACTCCCATGTTGCGTTTAAGAGAAAACAGCAATTGCACGTTTTAGGCCAAAATGCATTGAAAGCAATGGAAAAAACAAAAGCGCATACTTTGTGTTATCTCCTCTTGTAGCAAACACAGGCAGCTCAAAATTTCACTGGATGTGTTGAAGACCAAGACCAACAAATGTGATGTGAAATGGTTTTTCTCCCATGTTGCGTTTAAGAGAAAACAGCAAATGCACATTTTAGGCCAAAATGCATTGAAAGCAATGAAAACAACAAAAGCGCATACTTTGTGTTATATCCTCTTGTAGCAAACACAGACAGCTCAAAATTTCACTGGATGTGTTGAAGACCAAGACCAACAAATGTGATGTGAAATGGTTTTTCTCCCATGTTGCGTTTAAGAGAAAACAGCAAATGCACGTTTTAGGCCAAAATGCATTGAAAGCAATGGAAACAACAAAAGCGCATACTTTGTGTTATCTCCTCTTGTAGCAAACACAGACAGCTCAAAATTTCACTGGATGTGTTGAAGACCAAGACCCACAAATGTGATGTGAAATGGTTTTACTCCCATGTTGCGTTTAAGAGAAAACAGCAATTGCTCGTTTTAGGCCAAAATGCATTGAAAGCAATGGAACCAACTAAAGCGCATACTTTGTGTTATCTCCTCTTGTAGCAAACACAGACAGCTTAAAATTTCACTGGATGTGTTGAAGACCAAGACCCACAAACGTGATGTGAAATGGTTTTTCTCCCATGTTGCGTTTAAGAGAAAACAGCAATTGCACGTTTTAGGCCAAAATGCATTGAAAGCAATGGAAACAACAAAAGCGCATACTTTGTGTTATCTCCTCTTGTAGCAAACACAGGCAGCTCAAAATTTCACTGGATGTGTTGAAGACCAAGAGCAACAAATGTGATGTGAAATGGTTTTTCTCCCATGTTGCGTTTAAGAGAAAACAGCAAATGCACGTTTTAGGCCAAAATGTATTGAAAGCAATGGAAACAACAAAAGCACATACTTTGTGTTATCTCCTCTTGTAGCAAACACAGGCAGCTCAAAATTTTACTGGATGTGTTTAAGACCAAGACCAACAAATGTGATGTGAAATGGTTTTTCTCCCATGTTGCGTTTAAGAGAAAACAGCAATTGCACGTATTAGGCCAAAATGCATTGAAAGCAATGGAAACAACAAAAGCGCATACTTTGTGTTATCTCCTCTTGTAGCAAACTCAGACAGCTCAAAATTTCACTGGATGTGTTGAAGACCAAGACCAACAAATGTGATGTGAAATGGTTTTTCTCCCATGTTGCGTTTAAGAGAAAACAGCAAAAGCACGTTTTAGGCCAAAATGCATTGAAAGCAATGAAAACAACAAAAGCGCATACTTTGTGTTATCTCCTCTTGTAGCAAACACAGGCAGCTCAAAATTTCACTGGATGTGTTGAAGACCAAGACCCACAAATGTGATGTGAAATGGTTTTTCTCCCATGTTGCGTTTAAGAGAAAACAGCAAATGCACGTTTTAGGCCAAAATGCATTGAAAGCAATGGAAACAACAAAAGCGCATACTTTGTGTTATCTCCTCTTGTAGCAAACACAGACAGCTAAAAATTTCACTCAATGTGTTGAAGACCAAGACCCACAAATGTGATGTGAAATGGTTTTACTCCCATGTTGCGTTTAAGAGAAAACAGCAATTGCTCGTTTTAGGCCAAAATGCATTGAAAGCAATGGAACCAACAAAAGCGCATACTTTGTGTTATCTCCTCTTGTAGCAAACACAGACAGCTCAAAATTTCACTGGATGTGTTGAAGACCAAGACCCACAAATGTGATGTGAAATGGTTTTACTCCCATGTTGCATTTAAGAGAAAACAGCAATTGCACGTTTTAGGCCAAAATGCATTGAAAGCAATGGAAACAACAAAAGCGCATACTTTGTGTTATCTCCTCTTGTAGCAAACACAGGCAGCTCAAAATTTCACTGGATGTGTTGAAGACCAAGACCAACAAATGTGATGTGAAATGGTTTTTCTCCCATGTTGCGTTTTATAGAAAACAGCAAATGCACGTTTTAGGCCAAAATGCATTGAAAGCAATGAAAACAACAAAAGCGCATACTTTGTGTTATCTCCTCTTGTAGCAAACACAGACAGCTCAAAATTTCACTGGATGTGTTGAAGACCAAGACCAACAAATGTGATGTGAAATGGTTTTTCTCCCATGTTGCGTTTAAGAGAAAACAGCAAATGCACGTTTTAGGCCAAAATGCATTGAAAACAATGGAAACAACAAAAGCGCATACTTTGTGTTATCTCCTCTTGTAGCAAACACAGACAGCTCAAAATTTCACTGGATGTGTTGAAGACCAAGACCCACAAATGTGATGTGAAATGGTTTTACTCCCATGTTGCGTTTAAGAGAAAACAGCAATTGCTCGTTTTAGGCCAAAATGCATTGAAAGCAATGGAACCAACTAAAGCGCATACTTTGTGTTATCTCCTCTTGTAGCAAACACAGACAGCTTAAAATTTCACTGGATGTGTTGAAGACCAAGACCCACAAATGTGATGTGAAATGGTTTTTCTCCCATGTTGCGTTTAAGAGAAAACAGCAATTGCACGTTTTATGCCAAAATGCATTGAAAGCAATGGAAACAACAAAAGCGCATACTTTGTGTTATCTCCTCTTGTAGCAAACACAGGCAGCTCAAAATTTCACTGGATGTGTTGAAGACCAAGAGCAACAAATGTGATGTGAAATGGTTTTTCTCCCATGTTGCGTTTAAGAGAAAACAGCAAATGCACGTTTTAGGCCAAAATGCATTGAAAGCAATGGAAACAACAAAAGCACATACTTTGTGTTATCTCCTCTTGTAGCAAACACAGACAGCTCAAAATTTCACTCAATGTGTTGAAGACCAAGACCCACAAATGTGATGTGAAATGGTTTTACTCCCATGTTGCGTTTAAGAGAAAACAGCAATTGCACGTTTTAGGCCAAAATGCATTGAAAGCAATGGAAACAACAAAAGCGCATACTTTGTGTTATCTCCTCTTGTAGCAAACACAGGCAGCTCAAAATTTCACTGGATGTGTTGAAGACCAAGACCAACAAATGTGATGTGAAATGGTTTTTCTCCCATGTTGCGTTTTATAGAAAACAGCATATGCACGTTTTAGGCCAAAATGCATTGAAAGCAATGAAAACAACAAAAGCGCATACTTTGTGTTATCTCCTCTTGTAGCAAACACAGACAGCTCAAAATTTCACTGGATGTGTTGAAGACCAAGACCAACAAATGTGATGTGAAATGGTTTTTCTCCCATGTTGCGTTTAAGAGAAAACAGCAAATGCACGTTTTAGGCCAAAATGCATTGAAAGCAATGGAAACAACAAAAGCGCATACTTTGTGTTATCTCCTCTTGTAGCAAACACAGACAGCTCAAAATTTCACTGGATGTGTTGAAGACCAAGACCCACAAATGTGATGTGAAATGGTTTTACTCCCATGTTGCGTTTAAGAGAAAACAGCAATTGCTCGTTTTAGGCCAAAATGCATTGAAAGCAATGGAACCAACTAAAGCGCATACTTTGTGTTATCTCCTCTTGTAGCAAACACAGACAGCTTAAAATTTCACTGGATGTGTTGAAGACCAAGACCCACAAATGTGATGTGAAATGGTTTTTCTCCCATGTTGCGTTTAAGAGAAAACAGCAATTGCACGTTTTAGGCCAAAATGCATTGAAAGCAATGGAAAAAACAAAAGCGCATACTTTGTGTTATCTCCTCTTGTAGCAAACACAGGCAGCTCAAAATTTCACTGGATGTGTTGAAGACCAAGAGCAACAAATGAGATGTGAAATGGTTTTTCTCCCATGTTGCGTTTAAGAGAAAACAGCAAATGCACGTTTTAGGCCAAAATGCATTGAAAGCAATGGAAACAACAAAAGCACATACTTTGTGATATCTCCTCTTGTAGCAAACACATGCAGCTCAAAATTTCACTGGATGTGTTTAAGACCAAGACCAACAAATGTGATGTGAAATGGTTTTTCTCCCATGTTGCGTTTAAGAGAAAACAGCAATTGCACGTATTAGGCCAAAATGCATTGAAAGCAATGGAAACAACAAAAGCGCATACTTTGTGTTATCTCCTCTTGTAGCAAACACAGACAGCTCAAAATTTCACTGGTTGTGTTGAAGACCAAGACCAACAAATGTGATGTGAAATGGTTTTTCTCCCATGTTGAGTTTAAGAGAAAACAGCAAATGCACGTTTTAGGCCAAAATGCATTGAAAGCAATGAAAACAACAAAAGCGCATACTTTGTGTTATCTCCTCTTGTAGCAAACACAGGCAGCTCAAAATTTCACTGGATGTGTTTAAGACCAAGACCCACAAATGTGATGTGAAATGGTTTTTCTCCCATGTTGCGTTTAAGAGAAAACAGCAAATGCACGTTTTAGGCCAAAATGCATTGAAAGCAATGGAAACAACAAAAGCGCATACTTTGTGATATCTCCTCTTGTACCAAACACAGACAGCTCAAAATTTCACTGGATGTGTTGAAGACCAAGACCCACAAATGTGATGTGAAATGGTTTTTCTCCCATGTTGCGTTTAAGAGAAAACAGCAATTGCACGTTTTAGGCCAAAATGCATTGAAAGCAATGGAAACAACAAAAGCGCATACTTTGTGTTATCTCCTCTTGTAGCAAACACAGGCAGCTCAAAATTTCACTGGATGTGTTGAAGACCAAGAGCAACAAATGTGATGTGAAATGGTTTTTCTCCCATGTTGCGTTTAAGAGAAAACAGCAAATGCACGTTTTAGGCCAAAATGCATTGAAAGCAATGGAAACAACAAAAGCGCATACTTTGTGTTATCTCCTCTTGTAGCAAACACAGGCAGCTCAAAATTTCACTGGATGTGTTTAAGACCAAGACCAACAAATGTGATGTGAAATGGTTTTTCTCCCATGTTGCGTTTAAGAGAAAACAGCAATTGCACGTTTTAGGCCAAAATGCATTGAAAGCAAAGGAAACAACAAAAGCGCATACTTTGTGTTATCTCCTCTTGTAGCAAACACAGACAGCTTAAAATTTCACTGGATGTGTTGAAGACCAAGACCCACAAATGTGATGTGAAATGGTTTTTCTCCCATGTTGCGTTTAAGAGAAAACAGCAATTGCACGTTTTAGGCCAAAATGCATTGAAAGCAATGGAAACAACAAAAGCGCATACTTTGTGATATCTCCTCTTGTAGCAAACACAGACAGCTCAAAATTTCACTGGATGTGTTGAAGACCAAGACCCACAAATGTGATGTGAAATGGTTTTTCTCCCATGTTGCGTTTAAGAGAAAACAGCAAATGCACGTTTTAGGCCAAAATGCATTGAAAGCAATGAAAACAACAAAAGCGCATACTTTGTGTTATCTCCTCTTGTAGCAAAATCAGGCAGCTCAAAATTTCACTGGATGTGTTTAAGACCAAGACCCACAAATGTGATGTGAAATGGTTTTTCTCCCATGTTGCGTTTAAGAGAAAACAGCAAATGCACATTTTAGGCCAAAATGCATTGAAAGCAATGAAAACAACAAAAGCGCATACTTTGTGATATCTCCTCTTGTAGCAAACACAGACAGCTCAAAATTTCACTGGATGTGTTGAAGACCAAAACCCACAAATGTGATGTGAAATGGTTTTTCTCCCATCTTGCATTTAAGAGAAAACAGCAATTGCACGTTTTAGGCCAAAATGCATTGAAAGCAATGGAAACAACAAAAGCGCATACTTTGTGTTATCTCCTCTTGTAGCAAACACAGGCAGCTCAAAATTTCACTGGATGTGTTGAAGACCAAGACCAACAAATGTGATGTGAAATGGTTTTTCTCCCATGTTGCGTTTAAGAGAAAACAGCAAATGCACGTTTTAGGCAAAAATGCATTGAAAGCAATGGAAACAACAAAAGTGCATACTTTGTGTTATCTCCTCTTGTAGCAAACACAGACAGCTCAAAATTTCACTGGAAGTGTTGAAGACCAAGACCCACAAATGTGATGTGAAATGGTTTTTCTCCCATGTTGCTTTTAAGAGAAAACAGCAATTGCTCGTTTTAGGCCAAAATGCATTGAAAGCAATGAAACCAACAAAAGCGCATACTTTGTGTTATCTCCTCTTGTAGCAAACACAGGCAGCTTAAAATTTCACTGGATGTGTTGAAGACCAAGACCAACAAATGTGATGTGAAATGGTTTTTCTCCCATGTTGCGTTTAAGAGAAAACAGCAAATGCACATTTTAGGCCAAAATGCATTGAAAGCAATGGAAACAACAAAAGTGCATACTTTGTGTTATCTCCTCTTGTAGCAAACACAGGCAGCTCAAAATGTCACTGGATGTGTTTAAGACCAAGACCCACAAATGTGATGTGAAATGGTTTTTCTCCCATGTTGCGTTTAAGAGAAAACAGCAAATGCACGTTTTAGGCCAAAATGCATTGAAAGCAATGGAAACAACAAAAGCGCATACTTTGTGATATCTCCTCTTTTAGCAAACACAGACAGCTCAAAATTTCACTGGATGTGTTGAAGACCAAGACCCACAAATGTGATGTGAAATGGTTTTTCTCCCATGTTGCATTTAAGAGAAAACAGCAATTGCACGTTTTAGGCCAAAATGCATTGAAAGCAATGGAAACAACAAAAGCGCATACTTTGTGTTATCTCCTCTTGTAGCAAACACAGACAGCTCAAAATTTCACTGGATGTGTTGAAGACCAAGACCCACAAATGTGATGTGAAATGGTTTTTCTCCCATGTTGCATTTAAGAGAAAACAGCAATTGCTCGTTTTAGGCAAAAATGCATTGAAAGCAATGGAACCAACAAAAGCACATACTTTGTGTTATCTCCTCTTGTAGCAAACACAGACAGCTCAAAATTTCACTGGATGTGTTGAAGACCAAGACCAACAAATGTGATGTGAAATGGTTTTTCTCCTATGTTGCATTTAAGAGAAAACAGCAAATGCACGTTTTAGGCCAAAATGCATTGAAAGCAATGAAAACAACAAAAGCGCATACTTTGTGTTATCTCCTCTTGTAGCAAACACAGGCATCTCAAAATTTCACTGGATGTGTTTAAGACCAAGACCCACAAATGTGATGTGAAATGGTTTTTCTCCCATGTTGCGTTTAAGAGAAAACAGCAAATGCACGTTTTAGGCCAAAATGCATTGAAAGCAATGGAAACAACAAAAGCGCATACTTTGTGTTATCTCCTCTTGTAGCAAACACAGACAGCTAAAAATTTCACTGGATGTGTTGAAGACCAAGTCCCACAAATGTGATGTGAAATGGTTTTTCTCCCATGTTGCGTTTAAGAGAAAACAGCAATTGCACGTTTTAGGCCAAAATGCATTGAAAGCAATGGAAACAACAAAAGCGCATACTTTGTGTTATCTCCTCTTGTAGCAAACACAGGCAGCTCAAAATTTCACTGGATGTGTTGAAGACCAAGACCAACAAATGTGATGTGAAATGGTTTTTCTCCCATGTTGCGTTTAAGAGAAAACAGCAATTGCACGTTTTAGGCCAAAATGCATTGAAAGCAAAGGAAACAACAAAAGCGCATACTTTGTGTTATCTCCTCTTGTAGCAAACACAGACAGCTCAAAATTTCACTGGATGTGTTGAAGACCAAGACCAACAAATGTGATGTGAAATGGTTTTTCTCCCATGTTGCGTTTAAGAGAAAACAGCAAATGCACGTTTTAGGCCAAAATGCATTGAAAGCAATGAAAACAACAAAAGCGCATACTTTGTGTTATCTCCTCTTGTAGCAAACACAGACAGCTCAAAATTTCACTGGATGTGTTGAAGACCAAGACCAACAAATGTGATGTGAAATGGTTTTTCTCCCATGTTGTGTTTAAGAGAAAACAGCAAATGCACGTTTTAGGCCAAAATGCATTGAAAGCAATGGAAACAGCAAAAGCGCATACTTTGTGTTATCTCCTCTTGTAGCAAACACAGGCAGCTCAAAATTTCACTGGATGTGTTGAAGACCAAGACCCACAAATGTGATGTGAAATGGTTTTACTCCCATGTTGCGTTTAAGAGAAAACAGCAATTGCTCGTTTTAGGCCAAAATGCATTGAAAGCAATGGAACCAACTAAAGCGCATACTTTGTGTTATCTCGTCTTGTAGCAAACACAGACAGCTCAAAATTTCACTGGATGTGTTGAAGACCAAGACCCACAAATGTGATGTGAAATGGTTTTTCTCCCATGTTGCGTTTAAGAGAAAACAGCAATTGCACGTTTTAGGCCAAAATGCATTGAAAGCAATGGAAACAACAAAAGCGCATACTTTGTGTTATCTCCTCTTGTAGCAAACACAGGCAGCTCAAAATTTCACTGGATGTGTTGAAGACCAAGAGCAACAAATGTGATGTGAAATGGTTTTTCTCCCATGTTGCGTTTAAGAGAAAACAGCAAATGCACGTTTTAGGCCAAAATGCATTGAAAGCAATGGAAACAACAAAAGCACATAATTTGTGTTATCTCCTCTTGTAGCAAACACAGGCAGCTCAAAATTTCACTGGATGTGTTTAAGACCAAGACCAACAAATGTGATGTGAAATGGTTTTTCTCCCATGTTGCGTTTAAGAGAAAACAGCAATTGCACGTTTTAGGCCAAAATGCATTGAAAGCAATGGAAACAACAAAAGCGCATACTTTGTGTTATCTCCTCTTGTAGCAAACACAGACAGCTCAAAATTTCACTGGATGTGTTGAAGACCAAGACCAACAAATGTGATGTGAAATGGTTTTTCTCCCATGTTGCGTTTAAGAGAAAACAGCAAATGCACGTTTTAGGCCAAAATGCATTGAAAGCAATGAAAACAACAAAAGCGCATACTTTGTGTTATCTCCTCTTGTAGCAAACACAGGCAGCTCAAAATTTCACTGGATGTGTTTAAGACCAAGACCCACAAATGTGATGTGAAATGGTTTTTCTCCCATGTTGCGTTTAAGAGAAAACAGCAAATGCACGTTTTAGGCCAAAATGCATTGAAAGCAATGGAAACAACAAAAGCGCATACTTTGTGATATCTCCTCTTGTAGCAAACACAGACAGCTCAAAATTTCACTGGATGTGTTGAAGACCAAGACCCACAAATGTGATGTGAAATGGTTTTTCTCCCATGTTGCGTTTAAGAGAAAACAGCAATTGCACGTTTTAGGCCAAAATGCATTGAAAGCAATGGAAACAACAAAAGCACATACTTTGTGTTATCTCCTCTTGTAGCAAACACAGGCAGCTCAAAATTTCACTGGATGTGTTGAAGACCAAGACCAACAAATGTGATGTGAAATGGTTTTTCTCCCATGTTGTGTTTAAGAGAAAACAGCAAATGCACGTTTTAGGCCAAAATGCATTGAAAGCAATGGAAACAACAAAAGTGCATACTTTGTGTTATCTCCTCTTGTAGCAAACACAGACTGCTCAAAATTTCACTGGATGTGTTGAAGACCAAGACCCACAAATGTGATGTGAAATGGTTTTTCTCCCATGTTGCGTTTAAGAGAAAACAGCAATTGCTTGTTTTAGGCTAAAATGCATTGAAAGCAATGGAACCAACAAAAGCGTATACTTTGTGTTATCTCCTCTTGTAGCAAACACAGGCAGCTCAAAATTTCACTGGATGTGTTGAAGACCAAGACCAACAAATGTGATGTGAAATGGTTTTTCTCCCATGTTGCGTTTAAGAGAAAACAGCAATTGCTCGTTTTAGGCCAAAATGCATTGAAAGCAATGGAAACAACAAAAGCGCATACTTTGTGTTATCTCCTCTTGTAGCAAACACAGACAGCTACAAATTTCACTGGATGTGTTGAAGACCAAGACCAACAAATGTGATGTGAAATGGTTTTTCTCCCATGTTGCGTTTCAGAGAAAACAGCAAATGCACATTTTAGGCCAAAATGCATTGAAAGCAATGAAAACAACAAAAGCGCATACTTTGTGTTATCTCCTCTTGTAGCAAACACAGACAGCTCAAAATTTCACTGGATGTGTTGAAGACCAAGACCAACAAATGTGATGTGAAATGGTTTTTCTCCCATGTTGCGTTTAAGAGAAAACAGCAAATGCACGTTTTAGGCCAAAATGCATTGAAAGCAATGGAAACAACAAAAGTGCATACTTTGTGTTATCTCCTCTTGTAGCAAACACAGACAGCTCAAAATTTCACTGGATGTGTTGAAGACCAAGACCCACAAATGTGATGTGAAATGGTTTTTCTCCCATGTCGCGTTTAAGAGAAAACAGCAATTGCACGTTTTAGGCCAAAATGCATTGAAAGCAATGGAAACAACAAAAGCGCATACTTTGTGTTATCTCCTCTTGTAGCAAACACAGACAGCTCAAAATTTCACTGGATGTGTTGAAGACCAAGACCCACAAATGTGATGTGAAATGGTTTTTCTCCCATGTTGCATTTAAGAGAAAACAGCAACTGCTCGTTTTAGGCAAAAATGCATTGAAAGCAATGGAACCAACAAAAGCGCATACTTTGTGTTATCTCCTCTTGTAGCAAACACAGACAGCTCAAAATTTCACTGGATGTGTTGAAGACCAAGACCCACAAATGTGATGAGAAATGGTTTTTCTCCCATGTTGCGTTTAAGTGAAAACAGCAATTGCACGTTTTAGGCCAAAATGCATTGAAAGCAATGGAAACAACAAAAGCGCATACTTTGTGTTATTTGTAGCAAACACAGACAGCTCAAAATTTCACTGGATGTGTTGAAGACCAAGACCAACAAATGTGATGTGAAATGGTTTTTCTCCCATGTTGCATTTAAGAGAAAACAGCAAATGCACGTTTTAGGCCAAAATGCATTGAAAGCAATGAAAACAACAAAAGCGCATACTTTGTGTTATCTCCTCTTGTAGCAAACACAGACAGCTAGAAATTTCACTGGATGTGTTGAAGACCAAGACCCACAAATGTGATGTGAAATGGTTTTTCTCCCATGTCGCATTTAAGAGAAAACAGCAAATGCACGTTTTAGGCCAAAATGCATTGAAAGCAATGGAAACAACAAAAGCGCATACTTTGTGTTATCTCCTCTTGTCGCAAACACAGACAGCTCAAAATTTCACTGGATGTGTTGAAGACCAAGACCCACAAATGTGATGTGAAATGGTTTTTCTCCCATGTTGCGTTTAAGAGAAAACAGCAATTGCACGTTTTAGGCCAAAATGCATTGAAAGCAATGGAAACAACAAAAGCGCATACTTTGTGTTATCTCCTCTTGTAGCAAACACAGGCAGCTCAAAATTTCACTGGATGTGTTGAAGACCAAGACCCACAAATGTGATGTGAAATGGTTTTTCTCCCATGTTGCGTTTAAGAGAAAACAGCAAATGCACGTTTTAGGCCAAAATGCATTGAAAGCAATGGAAACAACAAAAGCGCATACTTTGTGTTATCTCCTCTTGTAGCAAACACAGGCAGCTCAAAATTTCACTGGATGTGTTTAAGACCAAGACCAACAAATGTGATGTTAAATGGTTTTTCTCCCATGTTGCGTTTAAGAGAAAACAGCAATTGCACGTTTTAGGCCAAAATGCATTGAAAGCAAAGGAAACAACAAAAGCGCACACTTTGTGTTATCTCCTCTTGTAGCAAACACAGACAGCTTAAAATTTCACTGGATGTGTTGAAGACCAAGACCCACAAATGTGATGTGAAATGGTTTTTCTCTCATGTTGCGTTTAAGAGAAAACAGCAATTGCACGTTTTAGGCCAAAATGCATTGAAAGCAATGGAAACAACAAAAGCACATACTTTGTGTTATCTCCTCTTGTAGCAAACACAGGCAGCTCAAAATTTCACTGGATGTGTTTAAGACAAAGACCAACAAATGTGATGTGAAATGGTTTTTCTCCCATGTTGCGTTTAAGAGAAAACAGCAATTGCACGTATTAGGCCAAAATGCATTGAAAGCAATGGAAACAACAAAAGCGCATACTTTGTGTAATCTCCTCTTGTAGCAAATACAGACAGCTCAAAATTTCACTGGATGTGTTGAAGACCAAGACCAACAAATGTGATGTGAAATGGTTTTTCTCCCATGTTGCTTTTAAGAGAAAACAGCAAATGCACGTTTTAGGCCAAAATGCATTGAAAGCAATGAAAACAACAAAAGCGCATACTTTGTGTTATCTCCTCTTGTAGCAAACACAGGCAGCTCAAAATTTCACTGGATGTGTTGAAGACCAAGACCCACAAATGTGATGTGAAATGGTTTTTCTCCCATGTTGCGTTTAAGAGAAAACAGCAAATGCACGTTTTAGGCCAAAATGCATTGAAAGCAATGGAAACAACAAAAGGGCATACTTTGTGTTATCTCCTCTTGTAGCAAACACAGGCAGCTCAAAATTTCACTGGATGTGTTTAAGACCAAGACCAACAAATGTGATGTGAAATGGTTTTTCTCCCATGTTGCGTTTAAGAGAAAACAGCAATTGCACGTATTAGGCCAAAATGCATTGAAAGCAATGGAAACAACAAAAGCGCATACTTTGTGTAATCTCCTCTTGTAGCAAATACAGACAGCTCAAAATTTCACTGGATGTGTTGAAGACCAAGACCAACAAATGTGATGTGAAATGGTTTTTCTCCCATGTTGCGTTTAAGAGAAAACAGCAAATGCACGTTTTAGGGCCAAAATGCATTGAAAGCAATGAAAACAACAAAAGCGCATACTTTGTGTTTATCTCCTCTTGTAGCAAACACAGGCAGCTCAAAATTTCTACTGGATGTGTTTAAGACCAAGACCCACAAATGTGATGTGAAATGGTTTTTCTCCCATGTTGCGTTTAAGAGAAAACAGCAAATGCACGTTTTAGGCCAAAATGCATTGAAAGCAATGGAAACAACAAAAGGGCATACTTTGTGATATCTCCTCTTGTAGCAAACACAGACAGCTCAAAATTTCACTGGATGTGTTTGAAGACCAAGACCCACAAATGTGATGTGAAATGGTTTTTCTCCCATGTTGCGTTTAAGAGAAAACAGCAATTGCACGTTTTAGGCCAAAATGCATTGAAAGCAATGGAAACAACAAAAGCGCATACTTTGTGTTATCTCCTCTTGTAGCAAACACAGGCAGCTCAAAATTTCACTGGATGTGTTGAAGACCAAGACCAACAAATGTGATGTGAAATGGTTTTTCTCCCATGTTGCGTTTAAGAGAAAACAGCAAATGCACGTTTTAGGCCAAAATGCATTGAAAGCAATGGAAACAACAAAAGTGCATACTTTGTGTTATCTCCTCTTGCAGCAAACACAGACAGCTCAAAATTTCACTGGATGTGTTGAAGACCAAGACCCACAAATGTGATGTGAAATGGTTTTTCTCCCATGTTGCGTTTAAGGAGAAAACAGCAATTGCTTGTTTTAGGCCAAAATGCATTGAAAGCAATGGAACCAACAAAAGCGCATACTTTGTGTTATCTCCTCTTGTAGCAAACACAGGCAGCTCAAAATTTCACTGGATGTGTTGAAGACCAAGACCAACAATGTGATGTGAAATGGTTTTTCTCCCATGTTGCGTTTGAGAGAAACAGCAATTGCTCGTTTTAGGCCAAAATGCATTGAAAGCAATGGAAACAACAAAAGCGCATACTTTGTGTTATCTCCTCTTGTAGCAAACACAGGCAGCTACAAATTTCACTGGATGTGTTGAAGACCAAGACCCACAAATGTGATGTGAAATGGTTTTTCTCCCATGTCGCATTTAAGAGAAAACAGCAAATGCACGTTTTAGGCCAAAATGCATTGAAAGCAATGGAAACAACAAAAGCGCATACTTTGTGTTATCTCCTCTTGTAGCAAACACAGACAGCTCAAAATTTCACTGGATGTGTTGAAGACCAAGACCCACAAATGTGATGTGAAATGGTTTTTCTCCCATGTTGCGTTTAAGAGAAAACAGCAATGCACGTTTAATGCCAAAATGCATTTAAAGCAATGGAAACAACAAAAGCGCATACTTTGTGTTATCTCCTCTTGTAGCAAACACAGACAGCTCAAAATTTCACTGGATGTGTTGAAGACCAAGACCAACAAATGTGATGTGAAATGGTTTTTTCTCCCATGTTGCGTTTAAGAGAAAACAGCAAATGCACGTTTTAGGCCAAAATGCATTGAAAGCAATGAAAACAACAAAAGCGCATACTTTGTGTTATCTCCTCTTGTAGCAAAAACAGGCAGCTCAAAATTTCACTGGATGTGTTTAAGACCAAGACCCACAAATGTGATGTGAAATGGTTTTTCTCCCATGTTGCGTTTAAGAGAAAACAGCAAATGCACATTTTAGGCCAAAATGCATTGAAAGCAATGGAAACAACAAAAGCGCATACTTTGTGATATCTCCTCTTGTAGCAAACACAGACAGCTCAAAATTTCACTGGATGTGTTGAAGACCAAAACCCACAAATGTGATGTGAAATGGTTTTTCTCCCATCTTGCATTTAAGAGAAAACAGCAATTGCACGTTTTAGGCCAAAATGCATTGAAAGCAATGGAAACAACAAAAGCGCATACTTTGTGTTATCTCCTCTTGTAGCAAACACAGGCAGCTCAAAATTTCACTGGATGTGTGAAGACCAAGACCAACAAATGTGATGTGAAATGGTTTTTCTCCCATGTTGCGTTTAAGAGAAAACAGCAAATGCACGTTTTAGGCAAAAATGCATTGAAAGCAATGGAAACAACAAAAGTGCATACTTTGTGTTATCTCCTCTTGTAGCAAACACAGACAGCTCAAAATTTCACTGGAAGTGTTGAAGACCAAGACCCACAAATGTGATGTGAAATGGTTTTTCTCCCATGTTGCGTTTAAGAGAAAACAGCAATTGCTCGTTTTAGGCCAAAATGCATTGAAAGCAATGAAACCAACAAAAGCGCATACTTTGTGTTATCTCCTCTTGTAGCAAACACAGGCAGCTTAAAATTTCACTGGATGTGTTGAAGACCAAGACCAACAAATGTGATGTGAAATGGTTTTTCTCCCATGTCGCATTTAAGAGAAAACAGCAAATGCACGTTTTAGGCCAAAATGCATTGAAAGCAATGGAAACAACAAAAGCGCATACTTTGTGTTATCTCCTCTTGTAGCAAACACAGACAGCTAAAAATTTCACTGGATGTGTTGAAGACCAAGTCCCACAAATGTGATGTGAAATGGTTTTTCTCCCATGTTGCGTTTAAGAGAAAACAGCAATTGCACGTTTTAGGCCAAAATGCATTGAAAGCAATGGAAACAACAAAAGCGCATACTTTGTGTTATCTCCTCTTGTAGCAAACACAGGCAGCTCAAAATTTCACTGGATGTGTTGAAGACCAAGACCAACAAATGTGATGTGAAATGGGTTTTTCTCCCATGTTGCGTTTAAGAGAAAACAGCAATTGCACGTTTTAGGCCAAAATGCATTGAAAGCAAAGGAAACAACAAAAGCGCATACTTTGTGTTATCTCCTCTTGTAGCAAACACAGACAGCTCAAAATTTCACTGGATGTGTTGAAGACCAAGACCAACAAATGTGATGTGAAATGGTTTTTCTCCCATGTTGCGTTTAAGAGAAAACAGCAAATGCACGTTTTAGGCCAAAATGCATTGAAAGCAATGAAAACAACAAAAGCGCATACTTTGTGTTATCTCCTCTTGTAGCAAACACAGACAGCTCAAAATTTCACTGGATGTGTTGAAGACCAAGACCAACAAATGTGATGTGAAATGGTTTTTCTCCATGTTGTGTTTAAGAGAAAACAGCAAATGCACGTTTTAGGCCAAAATGCATTGAAAGCAATGGAAACAGCAAAAGCGCATACTTTGTGTTATCTCCTCTTGTAGCAAACACAGGCAGCTCAAAATTTCACTGGATGTGTTGAAGACCAAGACCCACAAATGTGATGTGAAATGGTTTTACTCCCATGTTGCGTTTAAGAGGAAAACAGCAATTGCTCGTTTTAGGCCAAAATGCATTGAAAGCAATGGAACCAACTAAAGCGCATACTTTGTGTTATCTCGTCTTGTAGCAAACACAGACAGCTCAAAATTTCACTGGATGTGTTGAAGACCAAGACCCACAAATGTGATGTGAAATGGTTTTTCTCCCATGTTGCGTTTAAGAGAAAACAGCAATTGCACGTTTTAGGCCAAAATGCATTGAAAGCAATGGAAACAACAAAAGCGCATACTTTGTGTTATCTCCTCTTGTAGCAAACACAGGCAGCTCAAAATTTCACTGGATGTGTTGAAGACCAAGAGCAACAAATGTGATGTGAAATGGTTTTTTCTCCCATGTTGCGTTTAAGAGAAAACAGCAAATGCACGTTTTAGGCCAAAATGCATTGAAAGCAATGGAAACAACAAAAGCACATAATTTGTGTTATCTCCTCTTGTAGCAAACACAGGCAGCTCAAAATTTCACTGGATGTGTTTAAGACCAAGACCAACAAATGTGATGTGAAATGGTTTTTCTCCCATGTTGCGTTTAAGAGAAAACAGCAATTGCACGTTTTAGGCCAAAATGCATTGAAAGCAATGGAAACAACAAAAGCGCATACTTTGTGTTATCTCCTCTTGTAGCAAACACAGACAGCTCAAAATTTCACTGGATGTGTTGAAGACCAAGACCAACAAATGTGATGTGAAATGGTTTTTCTCCCATGTTGCGTTAAGAGAAAACAGCAAATGCACGTTTTAGGCCAAAATGCATTGAAAGCAATGAAAACAACAAAAGCGCATACTTTGTGTTATCTCCTCTTGTAGCAAACACAGGCAGCTCAAAATTTCACTGGATGTGTTTAAGACCAAGACCCACAAATGTGATGTGAAATGGTTTTTCTCCCATGTTGCGTTTAAGAGAAAACAGCAAATGCACGTTTTAGGCCAAAATGCATTGAAAGCAATGGAAACAACAAAAGCGCATACTTTGTGATATCTCCTCTTGTAGCAAACACAGACAGCTCAAAATTTCACTGGATGTGTTGAAGACCAAGACCCACAAATGTGATGTGAAATGGTTTTTCTCCCATGTTGCGTTTAAGAGAAAACAGCAATTGCACGTTTTAGGCCAAAATGCATTGAAAGCAATGGAAACAACAAAAGCACATACTTTGTGTTATCTCCTCTTGTAGCAAACACAGGCAGCTCAAAATTTCACTGGATGTGTTGAAGACCAAGACCAACAAATGTGATGTGAAATGGTTTTTTCTCCCATGTTGTGTTTAAGAGAAAACAGCAAATGCACGTTTTAGGCCAAAATGCATTGAAAGCAATGGAAACAACAAAAGTGCATACTTTGTGTTATCTCCTCTTGTAGCAAACACAGACTGCTCAAAATTTCACTGGATGTGTTGAAGACCAAGACCCACAAATGTGATGTGAAATGGTTTTTCTCCCATGTTGCGTTTAAGAGAAAACAGCAATTGCTTGTTTTAGGCTAAAATGCATTGAAAGCAATGGAACCAACAAAAGCGCATACTTTGTGTTATCTCCTCTTGTAGCAAACACAGGCGGCAGCTCAAAATTTCACTGGATGTGTTGAAGACCAAGACCAACAAATGTGATGTGAAATGGTTTTTCTCCCATGTTGCGTTTAAGAGAAAACAGCAATTGCTCGTTTTAGGCCAAAATGCATTGAAAGCAATGGAAACAACAAAAGCGCATACTTTGTGTTATCTCCTCTTGTAGCAAACACAGACAGCTACAAATTTCACTGGATGTGTTGAAGACCAAGACCAACAAATGTGATGTGAAATGGTTTTTCTCCCATGTTGCGTTTCAGAGAAAACAGCAAATGCACATTTTAGGCCAAAATGCATTGAAAGCAATGAAAACAACAAAAGCGCATACTTTGTGTTATCTCCTCTTGTAGCAAACACAGACAGCTCAAAATTTCACTGGATGTGTTGAAGACCAAGACCAACAAATGTGATGTGAAATGGTTTTTCTCCCATGTTGCGTTTAAGAGAAAACAGCAAATGCACGTTTTAGGCCAAAATGCATTGAAAGCAATGGAAACAACAAAAGCGCATACTTTGTGTTATCTCCTCTTGTAGCAAACACAGACAGCTCAAAATTTCACTGGATGTGTTGAAGACCAAGACCCACAAATGTGATGTGAAATGGTTTTTCTCCCATGTTGCGTTTAAGAGAAAACAGCAATTGCTTGTTTTAGGCTAAAATGCATTGAAAGCAATGGAACCAACAAAAGCGCATACTTTGTGTTATCTCCTCTTGTAGCAAACACAGGCAGCTCAAAATTTCACTGGATGTGTTGAAGACCAAGACCAACAAATGTGATGTGAAATGGTTTTTCTCCCATGTTGCGTTTAAGAGAAAACAGCAATTGCTCGTTTTAGGCCAAAATGCATTGAAAGCAATGGAAACAACAAAAGCGCATACTTTGTGTTATCTCCTCTTGTAGCAAACACAGACAGCTACAAATTTCACTGGATGTGTTGAAGACCAAGACCAACAAATGTGATGTGAAATGGTTTTTCTCCCATGTTGCGTTTCAGAGAAAACAGCAAATGCACATTTTAGGCCAAAATGCATTGAAAGCAATGAAAACAACAAAAGCGCATACTTTGTGTTATCTCCTCTTGTAGCAAACACAGACAGCTCAAAATTTCACTGGATGTGTTGAAGACCAAGACCAACAAATGTGATGTGAAATGGTTTTTCTCCCATGTTGCGTTTAAGAGAAAACAGCAAATGCACGTTTTAGGCCAAAATGCATTGAAAGCAATGGAAACAACAAAAGCGCATACTTTGTGTTATCTCCTCTTGTAGCAAACACAGACAGCTCAAAATTTCACTGGATGTGTTGAAGACCAAGACCAACAAATGTGATGTGAAATGGTTTTTCTCCCATGTTGTGTTTAAGAGAAAACAGCAAATGCACGTTTTAGGCCAAATGCATTGAAAGCAATGGAAACAGCAAAAGCGCATACTTTGTGTTATCTCCTCTTGTAGCAAACACAGGCAGCTCAAAATTTCACTGGATGTGTTGAAGACCAAGACCCACAAATGTGATGTGAAATGGTTTTACTCCCATGTTGCGTTTAAGAGAAAACAGCAATTGCTCGTTTTAGGCCAAAATGCATTGAAAGCAATGGAACCAACTAAAGCGCATACTTTGTGTTATCTCGTCTTGTAGCAAACACAGACAGCTCAAAATTTCACTGGATGTGTTGAAGACCAAGACCCACAAATGTGATGTGAAATGGTTTTTCTCCCATGTTGCGTTTAAGAGAAAACAGCAATTGCACGTTTTAGGCCAAAATGCATTGAAAGCAATGGAAACAACAAAAGCGCATACTTTGTGTTATCTCCTCTTGTAGCAAACACAGGCAGCTCAAAATTTCACTGGATGTGTTGAAGACCAAGAGCAACAAATGTGATGTGAAATGGTTTTTCTCCCATGTTGCGTTTAAGAGAAAACAGCAAATGCACGTTTTAGGCCAAAATGCATTGAAAGCAATGGAAACAACAAAAGCACATAATTTGTGTTATCTCCTCTTGTAGCAAACACAGGCAGCTCAAAATTTCACTGGATGTGTTTAAGACCAAGACCAACAAATGTGATGTGAAATGGTTTTTCTCCCATGTTGCGTTTAAGAGAAAACAGCAATTGCACGTTTTAGGCCAAAATGCATTGAAAGCAATGGAAACAACAAAAGCGCATACTTTGTGTTATCTCCTCTTGTAGCAAACACAGACAGCTCAAAATTTCACTGGATGTGTTGAAGACCAAGACCAACAAATGTGATGTGAAATGGTTTTTCTCCCATGTTGCGTTTAAGAGAAAACAGCAAATGCACGTTTTAGGCCAAAATGCATTGAAAGCAATGAAAACAACAAAAGCGCATACTTTGTGTTATCTCCTCTTGTAGCAAACACAGGCAGCTCAAAATTTCACTGGATGTGTTTAAGACCAAGACCCACAAATGTGATGTGAAATGGTTTTTCTCCCATGTTGCGTTTAAGAGAAAACAGCAAATGCACGTTTTAGGCCAAAATGCATTGAAAGCAATGGAAACAACAAAAGCGCATACTTTGTGATATCTCCTCTTGTAGCAAACACAGACAGCTCAAAATTTCACTGGATGTGTTGAAGACCAAGACCCACAAATGTGATGTGAAATGGTTTTTCTCCCATGTTGCGTTTAAGAGAAAACAGCAATTGCACGTTTTAGGCCAAAATGCATTGAAAGCAATGGAAACAACAAAAGCACATACTTTGTGTTATCTCCTCTTGTAGCAAACACAGGCAGCTCAAAATTTCACTGGATGTGTTGAAGACCAAGACCAACAAATGTGATGTGAAATGGTTTTTCTCCCATGTTGTGTTTAAGAGAAAACAGCAAATGCACGTTTTAGGCCAAAATGCATTGAAAGCAATGGAAACAACAAAAGTGCATACTTTGTGTTATCTCCTCTTGTAGCAAACACAGACTGCTCAAAATTTCACTGGATGTGTTGAAGACCAAGACCCACAAATGTGATGTGAAATGGTTTTTCTCCCATGTTGCGTTTAAGAGAAAACAGCAATTGCTTGTTTTAGGCTAAAATGCATTGAAAGCAATGGAACCAACAAAAGCGCATACTTTGTGTTATCTCCTCTTGTAGCAAACACAGGCAGCTCAAAATTTCACTGGATGTGTTGAAGACCAAGACCAACAAATGTGATGTGAAATGGTTTTTCTCCCATGTTGCGTTTAAGAGAAAACAGCAATTGCTCGTTTTAGGCCAAAATGCATTGAAAGCAATGGAAACAACAAAAGCGCATACTTTGTGTTATCTCCTCTTGTAGCAAACACAGACAGCTACAAATTTCACTGGATGTGTTGAAGACCAAGACCAACAAATGTGATGTGAAATGGTTTTTCTCCCATGTTGCGTTTCAGAGAAAACAGCAAATGCACATTTTAGGCCAAAATGCATTGAAAGCAAAGAAAACAACAAAAGCGCATACTTTGTGTTATCTCCTCTTGTAGCAAACACAGACAGCTCAAAATTTCACTGGATGTGTTGAAGACCAAGACCAACAAATGTGATGTGAAATGGTTTTTCTCCCATGTTGCGTTTAAGAGAAAACAGCAAATGCACGTTTTAGGCCAAAATGCATTGAAAGCAATGGAAACAACAAAAGCGCATACTTTGTGTTATCTCCTCTTGTAGCAAACACAGACAGCTCAAAATTTCACTGGATGTGTTGAAGACCAAGACCCACAAATGTGATGTGAAATGGTTTTTCTCCCATGTCGCGTTTAAGAGAAAACAGCAATTGCACGTTTTAGGCCAAAATGCATTGAAAGCAATGGAAACAACAAAAGCACATACTTTGTGTTATCTCCTCTTGTAGCAAACACAGGCAGCTCAAAATTTCACTGGATGTGTTGAAGACCAAGACCAACAAATGTGATGTGAAATGGTTTTTCTCCCATGTTGCGTTTAAGAGAAAACAGCAATTGCTCGTTTTAGGCCAAAATGCATTGAAAGCAATGGAAACAACAAAAGCGCATACTTTGTGTTATCTCCTCTTGTAGCAAACACAGACAGCTACAAATTTCACTGGATGTGTTGAAGACCAAGACCAACAAATGTGATGTGAAATGGTTTTTCTCCCATGTTGCGTTTCAGAGAAAACAGCAAATGCACATTTTAGGCCAAAATGCATTGAAAGCAATGAAAACAACAAAAGCGCATACTTTGTGTTATCTCCTCTTGTAGCAAACACAGACAGCTCAAAATTTCACTGGATGTGTTGAAGACCAAGACCAACAAATGTGATGTGAAATGGTTTTTCTCCCATGTTGCGTTTAAGAGAAAACAGCAAATGCACGTTTTAGGCCAAAATGCATTGAAAGCAATGGAAACAACAAAAGCGCATACTTTGTGTTATCTCCTCTTGTAGCAAACACAGACAGCTCAAAATTTCACTGGATGTGTTGAAGACCAAGACCCACAAATGTGATGTGAAATGGTTTTTCTCCCATGTTGCGTTTAAGAGAAAACAGCAATTGCACGTTTTAGGCCAAAATGCATTGAAAGCAATGGAAACAACAAAAGCACATACTTTGTGTTATCTCCTCTTGTAGCAAACACAGGCAGCTCAAAATTTCACTGGATGTGTTGAAGACCAAGACCAACAAATGTGATGTGAAATAGTTTTTCTCCCATGTTGTGTTTAAGAGAAAACAGCAAATGCACGTTTTAGGCCAAAATGCATTGAAAGCAATGGAAACAACAAAAGTGCATACTTTGTGTTATCTCCTCTTGTAGCAAACACAGACTGCTCAAAATTTCACTGGATGTGTTGAAGACCAAGACCCACAAATGTGATGTGAAATGGTTTTTCTCCCATGTTGCGTTTAAGAGAAAACAGCAATTGCTTGTTTTAGGCTAAAATGCATTGAAAGCAATGGAACCAACAAAAGCGCATACTTTGTGTTATCTCCTCTTGTAGCAAACACAGGCAGCTCAAAATTTCACTGGATGTGTTGAAGACCAAGACCAACAAATGTGATGTGAAATGGTTTTTCTCCCATGTTGCGTTTAAGAGAAAACAGCAATTGCTCGTTTTAGGCCAAAATGCATTGAAAGCAATGGAAACAACAAAAGCGCATACTTTGTGTTATCTCCTCTTGTAGCAAACACAGACAGCTACAAATTTCACTGGATGTGTTGAAGACCAAGACCAACAAATGTGATGTGAAATGGTTTTTCTCCCATGTTGCGTTTCAGAGAAAACAGCAAATGCACATTTTAGGCCAAAATGCATTGAAAGCAATGAAAACAACAAAAGCGCATACTTTGTGTTATCTCCTCTTGTAGCAAACACAGACAGCTCAAAATTTCACTGGATGTGTTGAAGACCAAGACCAACAAATGTGATGTGAAATGGTTTTTCTCCCATGTTGCGTTTAAGAGAAAACAGCAAATGCACGTTTTAGGCCAAAATGCATTGAAAGCAATGGAAACAACAAAAGCGCATACTTTGTGTTATCTCCTCTTGTAGCAAACACAGACAGCTCAAAATTTCACTGGATGTGTTGAAGACCAAGACCCACAAATGTGATGTGAAATGGTTTTTCTCCCATGTCGCGTTTAAGAGAAAACAGCAATTGCACGTTTTAGGCCAAAATGCATTGAAAGCAATGGAAACAACAAAAGCGCATACTTTGTGTTATCTCCTCTTGTAGCAAACACAGACAGCTCAAAATTTCACTGGATGTGTTGAAGACCAAGACCCACAAATGTGATGTGAAATGGTTTTTCTCCCATGTTGCATTTAAGAGAAAACAGCAACTGCTCGTTTTAGGCAAAAATGCATTGAAAGCAATGGAACCAACAAAAGCGCATACTTTGTGTTATCTCCTCTTGTAGCAAACACAGACAGCTCAAAATTTCACTGGATGTGTTGAAGACCAAGACCCACAAATGTGATGAGAAATGGTTTTTCTCCCATGTTGCGTTTAAGAGAAAACAGCAATTGCACGTTTTAGGCCAAAATGCATTGAAAGCAATGGAAACAACAAAAGCGCATACTTTGTGTTATCTCCTCTTGTAGCAAACACAGACAGCTCAAAATTTCACTGGATGTGTTGAAGACCAAGACCAACAAATGTGATGTGAAATGGTTTTTCTCCCATGTTGCATTTAAGAGAAAACAGCAAATGCACGTTTTAGGCCAAAATGCATTGAAAGCAATGAAAACAACAAAAGCGCATACTTTGTGTTATCTCCTCTTGTAGCAAACACAGACAGCTAGAAATTTCACTGGATGTGTTGAAGACCAAGACCCACAAATGTGATGTGAAATGGTTTTTCTCCCATGTCGCATTTAAGAGAAAACAGCAAATGCACGTTTTAGGCCAAAATGCATTGAAAGCAATGGAAACAACAAAAGCGCATACTTTGTGTTATCTCCTCTTGTCGCAAACACAGACAGCTCAAAATTTCACTGGATGTGTTGAAGACCAAGACCCACAAATGTGATGTGAAATGGTTTTTCTCCCATGTTGCGTTTAAGAGAAAACAGCAATTGCACGTTTTAGGCCAAAATGCATTGAAAGCAATGGAAACAACAAAAGCGCATACTTTGTGTTATCTCCTCTTGTAGCAAACACAGGCAGCTCAAAATTTCACTGGATGTGTTGAAGACCAAGACCCACAAATGTGATGTGAAATGGTTTTTCTCCCATGTTGCGTTTAAGAGAAAACAGCAAATGCACGTTTTAGGCCAAAATGCATTGAAAGCAATGGAAACAACAAAAGCGCATACTTTGTGTTATCTCCTCTTGTAGCAAACACAGGCAGCTCAAAATTTCACTGGATGTGTTTAAGACCAAGACCAACAAATGTGATGTGAAATGGTTTTTCTCCCATGTTGCGTTTAAGAGAAAACAGCAATTGCACGTTTTAGGCCAAAATGCATTGAAAGCAAAGGAAACAACAAAAGCGCACACTTTGTGTTATCTCCTCTTGTAGCAAACACAGACAGCTTAAAATTTCACTGGATGTGTTGAAGACCAAGACCCACAAATGTGATGTGAAATGGTTTTTCTCTCATGTTGCGTTTAAGAGAAAACAGCAATTGCACGTTTTAGGCCAAAATGCATTGAAAGCAATGGAAACAACAAAAGCACATACTTTGTGTTATCTCCTCTTGTAGCAAACACAGGCAGCTCAAAATTTCACTGGATGTGTTTAAGACAAAGACCAACAAATGTGATGTGAAATGGTTTTTCTCCCATGTTGCGTTTAAGAGAAAACAGCAATTGCACGTATTAGGCCAAAATGCATTGAAAGCAATGGAAACAACAAAAGCGCATACTTTGTGTAATCTCCTCTTGTAGCAAATACAGACAGCTCAAAATTTCACTGGATGTGTTGAAGACCAAGACCAACAAATGTGATGTGAAATGGTTTTTCTCCCATGTTGCTTTTAAGAGAAAACAGCAAATGCACGTTTTAGGCCAAAATGCATTGAAAGCAATGAAAACAACAAAAGCGCATACTTTGTGTTATCTCCTCTTGTAGCAAACACAGGCAGCTCAAAATTTCACTGGATGTGTTGAAGACCAAGACCCACAAATGTGATGTGAAATGGTTTTTCTCCCATGTTGCGTTTAAGAGAAAACAGCAAATGCACGTTTTAGGCCAAAATGCATTGAAAGCAATGGAAACAACAAAAGGGCATACTTTGTGTTATCTCCTCTTGTAGCAAACACAGGCAGCTCAAAATTTCACTGGATGTGTTTAAGACCAAGACCAACAAATGTGATGTGAAATGGTTTTTCTCCCATGTTGCGTTTAAGAGAAAACAGCAATTGCACGTATTAGGCCAAAATGCATTGAAAGCAATGGAAACAACAAAAGCGCATACTTTGTGTAATCTCCTCTTGTAGCAAATACAGACAGCTCAAAATTTCACTGGATGTGTTGAAGACCAAGACCAACAAATGTGATGTGAAATGGTTTTTCTCCCATGTTGCGTTTAAGAGAAAACAGCAAATGCACGTTTTAGGCCAAAATGCATTGAAAGCAATGAAAACAACAAAAGCGCATACTTTGTGTTATCTCCTCTTGTAGCAAACACAGGCAGCTCAAAATTTCACTGGATGTGTTTAAGACCAAGACCCACAAATGTGATGTGAAATGGTTTTTCTCCCATGTTGCGTTTAAGAGAAAACAGCAAATGCACGTTTTAGGCCAAAATGCATTGAAAGCAATGGAAACAACAAAAGGGCATACTTTGTGATATCTCCTCTTGTAGCAAACACAGACAGCTCAAAATTTCACTGGATGTGTTGAAGACCAAGACCCACAAATGTGATGTGAAATGGTTTTTCTCCCATGTTGCGTTTAAGAGAAAACAGCAATTGCACGTTTTAGGCCAAAATGCATTGAAAGCAATGGAAACAACAAAAGCGCATACTTTGTGTTATCTCCTCTTGTAGCAAACACAGGCAGCTCAAAATTTCACTGGATGTGTTGAAGACCAAGACCAACAAATGTGATGTGAAATGGTTTTTCTCCCATGTTGCGTTTAAGAGAAAACAGCAAATGCATGTTTTAGGCCAAAATGCATTGAAAGCAATGGAAACAACAAAAGTGCATACTTTGTGTTATCTCCTCTTGCAGCAAACACAGACAGCTCAAAATTTCACTGGATGTGTTGAAGACCAAGACCCACAAATGTGATGTGAAATGGTTTTTCTCCCATGTTGCGTTTAAGAGAAAACAGCAATTGCTTGTTTTAGGCCAAAATGCATTGAAAGCAATGGAACCAACAAAAGCGCATACTTTGTGTTATCTCCTCTTGTAGCAAACACAGGCAGCTCAAAATTTCACTGGATGTGTTGAAGACCAAGACCAACAAATGTGATGTGAAATGGTTTTTCTCCCATGTTGCGTTTGAGAGAAACAGCAATTGCTCGTTTTAGGCCAAAATGCATTGAAAGCAATGGAAACAACAAAAGCGCATACTTTGTGTTATCTCCTCTTGTAGCAAACACAGGCAGCTACAAATTTCACTGGATGTGTTGAAGACCAAGACCCACAAATGTGATGTGAAATGGTTTTTCTCCCATGTCGCATTTAAGAGAAAACAGCAAATGCACGTTTTAGGCCAAAATGCATTGAAAGCAATGGAAACAACAAAAGCGCATACTTTGTGTTATCTCCTCTTGTAGCAAACACAGACAGCT